>JAASGA010000590.1:0-15947 GCA_023334105.1 Globisporangium nodosum
CTCTCTCTCTCTCTCTCTCTCTCTCTCTCTCTCTCTCTCTCTCTGTGGCGGACGTACTCCAATGCAGGCGTAGTGGATCCCATCGAGAACCGGTGGGCGCACGATCTGCTGGTCGCCTGCGAGTACCAACCAGTCAGTCACTACACGACGAGTACGCTTCGCCGCACACTCCCCCAAACGACGGCCACACCTTCATCCGGCGCGAGCCAGATGCACCGCAGCTTCTTCTTGTCGCGCAGGTCGAGCATCCTATCACATCCAACCACTCATCCGTTCATTCCGTCGTTCTATCTCTTCATCTCTCGCATCCGCCGCCGCCGCCGCTACAGTAGCGTCACCTGCGCGTCTGCTGGTTGGAGGAGGAAAGCGCGCGGGGCGACGCCGCTGGCGCAGCAGCAGCTGGAGCGCGCGGCGAGGAGATGTTGCGTTCCCCCGACAACACGTCCGGCAGGCGCCGCACCAGCGCGCTCGGCTTCTCCTTCCCGCGGCGGTGCATCGTCGTCGTCAACCGCTCGTCTGGCGGCGCGCAGATCTCCTAGTGCCGTTTCGATACCACGACCTGTCGGAGACGATTTGCCAAGTGCTGGGCATGAAGGTCGTCTCACCAACAACGAGGATCATCCTGCTGCCTCACGAGGTCCTCGCTTGCAGCCATCGAGGTGTGTGAATAGGTTATTTGATTAGAGTATCAGTACCTCGATCTCGACGGCAGTTCGTGGTGGTTGGTTGGTTGGTTGGTTGGTGCGCAGCAGGCGAGGTGGACGACGTCGCCACCAGCTAGATCCGACCGGGGTGGATCCTCCAGAAGTTGTGGTCGTTGTATGCCTCGTCACCCATGCTGCGCGTCCACGCCTGGGAAGAGATCACCTCCGAGACGAGGTCGTCGGTCGAAGAATGTCCGCGCTTTAGCGCGAACCCCGACGCGTTCAACGGTGTCGCTGACGACGACGACGATGGCGGCGCCGACTGTATCCGCTCTTCGCGGAACGGAACAGCCTTCGATCCGGCGTCGCTGCTCGCTGAGAACGAGCGGCGCGGCGAGAGCGAGCACAGCGGGGGAAACATCTTATCGAGCATCGCGAGCAGACTCGAGTACGACTCCTGGAAGTTCATCATCGACTTGTGCCGCAGCCGCCCGTCGCCTTCGTCCACGAGAAACACCTTGCCCGGGAACACCCCGGCTTGCGTGAACACCACGCTATCCGCCAACGTCCGGCCGAACGCAGCGTAGAACGGGTTCACGTCGGACGGGAAGAGCGCGTGAATGGCGTTCAGCGCTGCGACCTTGAAGTCGCGCGCTTCGATCACCTCGTTGCTGTTTGTCGCGAGCAGGCGGTCGGGAGCGAGCAGGACCGGCCCGTTCGGTAGCGCTGGTCCCTTCTCCGAGTTCGGGCGAAGCATCGTGTGCATCAGCTCCGCTTGGGACAGTCCCCGGCACGTCAAGTACACGATGCGATATCCGTTCCGCGCCAGCTTGGAGTAGAACTCGAGCGCGCCGTGATGCAGTCCCGACCTCTCCTTCTCCTTGCTCGCGAGAAGGTTCGAGAACATGCCGCTCGACGCGATGCGGGACACGGCGCCGTCGATTTCAGCAATGACGATCTTCGCGGATGTCGGCCAGTAGTACAATCTCGCACTCACGCGCAGCTCCTGGCCCGATGCGGTGTGCACGACGAAGTCAATGTCGTTCGCGCCATTGCGCAGCTCCATCTTCAGAAGATCCGCTTGCGACGGCTGCAGCGTCTTGCGGTGGAACGTCTCGCTTGCAGTGTCGTCCGGAATCTGCAAGTCGCTAAGCGAGGAGATGTGCGTCGTCGGCATGGACTCTTGAACGAACGCCGTGTCGATGTGGAAGCTAGAGACTGGACACTCGTCGTCACTTACGAGCTCGTGGTCTCTGGATGAGGAGTGGGCTTGCCACGTGTGCTCGCCCTCCGATTGAGTAGACGCTATAGCAGCTGGCACCGGCGGCAGTGGTGGCGAGTTCGGGAACAGGACGCGGGCCACGAAGTACGCTTGGATCTCCGGAGTGAACGGGCATATCCGCCCGCCGATCAGGAACATCAGGTTGCGGTCCCCCAGGATCGCGATCGGGTTCTCTCGGAACGACTCGAACGTGATGATGTGCTCCGAGAAGATCTCGTGCGCGTCCTCTTGGGATTCCGCGTCGCCCAGGAGGTGTCCGCACAGCGACATGCACGGGTGATCTGCAAATACACCCATACCAAGCATATCCAAGAAAAGTCAGTGGGGCGCCATCACAACAAAGTGCGGACACCGAACTCCCTCCTACCTGCGAAGTGGCTCCCAGCAGCGCCGGTCTCGACCTCGATCGCATCGAAGTACACCGAGTCGCTCTTCACCATCATCGGCAACTCGTCTTCTGTGTCCGTGTCGCCAAAGTTCCCCGTGTCTGGTGCTGGCTGGACGACCGGGAGAGCGCCCCACCCCCACGTCAGTCGTTCGGATGGCGGTGCTCCGTGACTGTCCTCTCTTCGCTGTGATTGAACGTGGACGTCCGGACCCAGTCTCCTGTTCACACACACACGCACACGTCATCGTTCAGTCCGCTTGCCTCGCCTCCAAGGTGCTAACTAACCAGCTCGCATGCCTCTGGACGCACCGATAAGCATCGTGCCACTCCAGAGAGTCGCCGAAGTCGCCACCCACAGAAGATCCGCTCGGGCTCGAGGTCTGGGAGCTGCCGGAGTGCAGGTCGAAGTGCACACTCTGCTGCTGCTGCTTCTCGCCGCCCTGGAGCGCGCCGCTGGGCGGCTCTGATACTGCCGACTGCACGGGACTCGCGAGCGGCGACGTGTTGTAGTCCGAGTCCACAGGTTCGTCCGCGTCCTCCACGAAGAACGCCTCGCCCGCGGCGCCGAGCTGCAGCCAGCGAACCCCCACAGTCGCCGCGTCAGCGAACATTACTGACTCTCCTATCCGGTAGCATATGCAGCGCACCTTCATGTGCACGCCGGGCACGACGTGGCCATTCACGACGACGCTCACGACCTTCTCCTTCACGCGCTTGAGCTGCAAAGCGATGCGAGCTTCAGCCTTCATACTAATATTATCAGTCAGTGTGTACCCGCGGCGGACGGACGGACCTTGGACTTGCCGAAGTGGACGTGGAACGGCGTGCAGCGGAAGGAGCCGTCCTCGTGCTGCACGGCGACGACGTCGATGGCGCCGGAGACCGCGCCGCCGTGGGCGTCGAAGACGTTCGTGACGTAGTCCTTGACCGAGTAGATCACGTTCATCGCAGCCGGCGGCCGAGTGCGCTCCGAGAAGGAGCTGCTGCTGCTGCTGGCGACGAACGAGCGCGCGAGCGCTTGAGTCCAAGTCGGTGGATCTCGGAATGAGCTCGTCGCGGCTTCTCGGAGCGCGCTTTGAATCTGGTGAAACAGTATTTTCTGTGCAACTTGAACTTGTCATCAAATACAATATTCAAATTGCATTACGGCATCGAGATGAAGCGCGTGACGAGACATCCTCGAGACCTCCTGGTGCGCATGCATGAAGAAGCCATGCAGACACCACCGCTGGCAAGCGCTTCTTGGGTGGAGAAGAAGGCGACAGCAACGAGCGAGCGAGCGTGGTGGTGGTGCTCAGCGACTGCGACAAGCGCCAATCCTTCCTTCACGCGAGAAAACACCTGCACGAGTGCGACACCGCGACACACGCGTACATGCACACACAAGCACGCGAGAAGAACAAGTGGGGGAGATGCTATGGTATATTGGCAGGTAGGTTAGAGTGAGTGTGGGTGGGTGCAACGTAGCATCGCGCGCTCGCTTGGTCAGATGACCAGGGTCTCCTGCCGGTGGGATCCCTCGGGCGGCGACTGCTTCCCCTGCTGCTCCAGCTGCGTTGTCGTCGTCGTCGTCGCCGTCGTCGCCGCCGTCGCCTTGCGGACCGTCTCCTCCTCAAAGTCCCGCATGCTGCGCGACTCCATCTGCGTGATCGACCGCTCGTGGTTGTACGCGCGCGTGACACAGTCGATGTCCGGCGGCTTGTACTCGCCCTGCGTCGGCTGCTCACACGGCACGAACTCGAAGCGCGTGGCGTCGCTGCGCATGCTCACGTCCACGAGGATGTTGTCGTGCGGGCGCACGCCCACATACCGCCGGTGCTGGTTCATGCTCTTGAGGTTCCCGGCAGACGAGTACTCCCACTTGAGCCCCGACGTGCCGCGCACCCAGTTCCCGTGCTTCATGCGCAGGTCGCGGAAGCACGAGAACGTCGAGCGGCTGAACATGTGGTCCGTCGAATCGTCGTGGAAGAAGCTCACCTTGATGCAGTTGTAGCCCTTGGAGTAGCACTCGAGGCGGAACGGTGTGCGCCCGCAGCGCTCCGGGTCGTCGCCCTGCGGCACGCAGCCGACGCGGCCGTCGGGCAGGATGCGCACGTAGTGGTTGCCCTGCACGCGCAGGTAGACCTTGGCCCCCGAGAGCTTGAGCACGCTGTCCACGACGCTGCGCGAGACGGTCTTGATCGACTCGATCTCGTGTTCGAGCGCGTCGACGTCCTCCTTCGCGAGGCGGTTCTCGAACGGCACGCGGCCGGGCACCTTGGTGAGCGTCTGCTTGCACCACTGCTCGCCGGTCATACACCAGTGCGCCGCGTGCTCGCAGTTCTGCTTGAAGATGTTGAAGTCGCCCTTGCCGAGCCCGAGCAGGAACTTGCAGCGCGCGAGCACGACCTCCGGCAGGTCACTCTTGGACAAGTGCACTTCGCCCCAGCGCGAGAGCACCTCGCGCATCCCGGACGTGTGGTACTCGACGAGCCGCAGGTTGCCAACGCTGCGCTTGTAGAGGAACTCCTCGAGCGTCGAGATGCGGAAGCACGAGTCGGCCTGCGCCTCCTGGTAGCCCTCGAGCGGGCTCCAGACGTGGCAGACCTTGATGTCCGAGAAGCTCTCGCCGGACGCCCACACGATGCCGTGGTGCTGGTACGAGAGCGGCCAACGGCTCGTGTCCCAGATCGCGATGTGGTCGCCCGGCCGCAGCGACTGCACGTGGCGCACGCGGCTGTAGACGCCGCCCATGGCCTGGTACACGCTCGAGAGCAGCAGTATGGTGGCAGCGCTTGTGTGGTAGTCGCTCTCTTTGCCTCCCTCTCGTGCGCGCAGTCGCCGCCGCCGCTCTACTTCGAGACCTGACCTGCCACCGTGATTGGCAGCGATAAAGTCGTCATTCGACATTTTTTTCTCAGACCTTGCTTGCGGAGCGAGACTACTGTTTGCACTACTAAACATGATAATTGTATACCAGATGGCGTTAACCACAGTCACTTGACCAAAGTATACCGCCGGATGCTCAGTTCACTTCACCCGCAAGCGTGAACACAAGCAAGAAGAGCAGGAAGAAGCTCTCGCAAGCATGCCCGCGTACCACTCGGCGTTCAACGAGGCGCCGGCGAAGGAAGTGTGCGGCTGCGCGCTGCTGCCCATCAAGACGCGCGCCCGCGGACCGGCGCCGCCCGCGCCCGACGACCAGGAGGACATCGTGGACGAGATCATCCAGCTCTTCCGCGCGAACGTGCTCTTCACCAACTTCGAGATCAAGGGCAACGCCGACCGCGTGCTCGTGTACGGCACGCTCTTCGTGCACCTCTGCCTCAAGAAGCTCGACAAGTGCGCCACCAAGGCGGACGGTGCGTTTGCGTATGCAATCCACTGTGTGCGAGAAGAAAGGATCTCTGACGAATGGAGTGATGGCGACGAACAGCGATCCGAGTACTCCAGCAAACTGCTGTGGATCAGTTCTCGATCCCGGGTGACTCGGCCTTCCCCCTCGGCGGTCTGGTGCGCGCGCCGACGAGCGCGAACGAAGCAGGTGCGAGCTGCGTGGTCTCTCAATGTCGCTGCTGACTGTGGCGGCTGAGCTCTGTGGTGATTGATCGTCACCAGAAACCATCCGCGCGTACTTCAAGCAGCTCCGCGAGTCGATCGCCATGCGGCTGCCGGACGAGGTGTACGCCAACGGCTCGCGCAGCAAGTGGTGGATGCTCTTCGCGAAGCGAAAGTTCATGAACAAGGAGCTCACGCGCTAGACGCACGAGCGGAGATCGCCGGGGAGATCGACCCTCTTCCTCCCCATCTTGCTGTCCACTACTACCATCAACTCACATGAAGAAAGGAAGAAGCAGCAGCAGCACACGAAGCAGAACCGCGGCATCCCACAGCTCGAGATCCGGCCACTGGAGATCGCGTCATCGGAGCTTCCTAACGACAAAACCCACGAGCAGCGCGACGGTCCCGTGCGTTCGTTCGTATCGTCTTTGTGTGTGTGTGTGTGTATGTAACTCGAGCTCTCCTTCTCACGACACGCGCGGACGCACTAGGCGAAGTTGGCGGCGGTCTGCGAGAACTCCTGGTCCAGGCGGATGAAGTTCGCGAGCCACGGGTTCGTCGGCGCCACCTGCTCGAGCTGCGCGAGGTACTGCTGGTACGGCTTGTTCAGGTGCGCGCTCACCGCCACGAGGTTCACGAGCGTGTCCTCGTTCGCGACGTCCTTCTGCAGCGCCTCCGCCAGCAGCCGCTCCGCCTCGACGAAGTTCTTGAGCGCCATGAACGCCACCGCCGCGCCGTTGAGCAGCATGGGCGTAGAGCCGAAGCGGTCCGCGAGCTCCTGAAAGTGCAGCGTGGCCTCGTCCGCCTTGTCGCCGCCGCGCAGCGTGAGACACCACGCCTGCGCGAGCTGCGTGAGTGTCGAGTCCTCCTCGATCTTGCGCATCTCCTGCACCTGCTTCTGCGCCAGGTCGCCGCGGTCCATCTGCAGGTACACGTGCACGATGTAGAGCATGTGCTCGAGCGAGCCGCCCTTCGTGAGCGCCGAGAGCGCGTCCGAGAACTTGCCCGCGCGCGCGAAGACCATGCCGGCGACGAGCAGCAGCTGCGCGTTCTCGCCGCTCACCGGGTCCGCGAGCCACTCCTTGAGCGTGAGCTCGACCATCTCGGCGTCGCCGCTGCCGCTCAGCACCGCCGCGAGCAGCTTCACGGCGCTCAGTGCGATGGGCGTCGCGCCACCCTCCGGGATGCTCGACAGCACGTGCGCGAAGTTGCCGAGCCCCAGGTGCGCGCGGAACACGTAGAAGTCGCGCTCGCTGCGCAGCGAGTCGCGCAGGTGCGAGAGCATGCCGCCCTCGGCGATCGCGTTCTGGTAGTTGCCCACCCAGAGCTGGTTCTTGAGCGTGAAGAGGTCGTCCGGCTCCGCCATATTCGTCGGTCGCGTGCTTCTTGTTGCCTCGTGGCTCTTGATGTGAAAGGGAGGATTTGGGATTTCGTCTCGGTAAAGTACGCTTTGCTCATTTAAGTACGAATCCTGTTCCTCCTCCTCTACGGCTGAAGCCAGCATTGACTGAAGGCACTTGCGATGTAGTCTCCGCTTGACAACGTTCTCCCGCTCCGCCTTCGCCTCGTCCTCAACCCAAGTCGAGTCCCACCAGCTCAATCGATTATCAAGTCTTGTCTTGCTGGCATATCGGTGGCCGGATCTCACGAACGAGTGACAACTATGCATTCGCGCGAAAGCATGTTGGCGAGAAAGTTGACGAGCTAAATGGCACTGACGGCCGCAGCCCGCGAGGCCATGGCTTGCTCATGTGCCTCAGTCTGCTTTGCAGGGCGATGAGAATCGATCGACGAGCCTCGGGATCTCCGGCAGCGATGGTGGTGGTGGTGACGACGCCAGACGCAGCGGCGAGAGGTCCACTCGCAAGTGTTTGCACGGCTGACACGGTTGGCGCCTTGGTTGGCTGGAGCCGAAAACGACTTGGTCGAGAGACAGCGGAATCGAAAGAGAGACCGCAGACGAAGGACACTTGGGAGCAACAACAGACCACACGAGCGAGCACTGCACGAGATGAGTTGAATGAAGCTGAACGACATGGAGATGGTACTGCCAACGATGTCATCCCTGAACGACGCTGGTATCAGAGGCTGTCGGCGAAGGCGCAGTCAAGTAGGAGAGACCGGTGGACTCCCCCGAGTGTGTGTTGTCCGAGATGACGACGTTCTGCGAGTTCAGAGTTAGAAGAAGAGAAGTCCTGTATCAAGGCTCGAGCGAATGGAGATCGCGTTAGACGCAGAGTTGTAGGTGCTGGAAGTAGCTGACGATTGTTCGATGGTCGGTGGGCAGATCCAGGTCGGTGCTGTCGAGAAGGTTGGAGTCCTCCGCAAGGTTCCCGAGATGCTCGTTGTGGTTCCGATATGCAGCAGTTGATGGTGTGCCAGTGCACTTGTATCGAGGTCTCAACGAGTCAGACCTCTGACGATTTTCGTCGAAGAAACCTTGTCGGCACCGGCCGCACATGCCAGCATGTTACTTCAGTCGAGCGCTCTGCATGATGCCGATCGACTGAATGAGTGCTGGAGCGGTGCGAGCGCATCTTAGCCCGTTGCGGAAATGGTTCGCCTTCTGTTTCATTATCCTCCATGTGCTATGTGCGCGGTGACGAGTATCACGTTGTAGATGTCCTCGCGGTCGGCCCAATCGAAGTCCGATTCGATATTCGAGCTTATCCGGGCGAGAGATCGTCTGGACAAGCCGCATGGTTCCTTCTACGTTAACCGCCTCTCCTCTCTGTCTCTTGCGAGTGAACCTTCGACCGATACTCGTACGAGCACCAACACCGCCACAGCGCGTCTCATTCGCGAACTTGACATCGGTGTGTACACGTTCAAAGAGCTTAGCAGTTCAACCATCACGCGAGACAAGAAGAAAGGCATGGGGCAATCCGCTTCGCTCTCGGCCTCCAAGCTTTCCGGTCGGAAGTCCACCCGCGCACCGATGCTGTGCGAGTACAGCAGCAACGTCAACGACATAGACGAACGAAGCCGCCGGAGCAGTCTCGCGTATCATCGACGTAGCAGCCTTGGCGGGAGGTTGCGGAGCTTTGCCACGCTATTGCACCGCACACCGTCGCCTGTGAGCAGCGCGGACGAACAAGTGTGGGAGCACGCGAGCATCCCGAGCTCGGTCGAGAACGACATGATCAGCACGCAGAAGCCGACTTGCCTCGCGGACGCGGGGTCGACCTTCTTCGACGCGCTGAGGTCGAGCTTTTCGTGGGATCGGAGCTCCATGTCGCTGACGCCAACCAACCCCGGCAAGATACCGATGATTCCACTGACACCCGCGTCGCTCTCAGCCTCGATTGTGCGCATGTCGTCGAGTACGAGCGCAAGCGACGCGGTCGTATCGATCTTCTCAGCGTCCAGGCTGGCGAGTAGCGCAGTTAGCTCGAGCACGACAGCTTCGTTCGAGGTCACCGCGATCAGCACCGTTGCGACGACGCCAGCCACACTGGTGAGCAGCGCGCTGCACTCGTCCACGCCGATGGTGTGTCATCAGCAGCTGCCGAACTTGCGCCTTGGCGAATTGGAGCAGCTTTTTGCGGCGATCGTGGCAAGCGACGACAGCCGCGGGCGAACCAAGTTGCTGCTGAGCGGCTAACAAGTGCGGTCGAGGCTGTCACTGCTGTCTGTGAGTGAGTGGTTGAGGCACTAGTCCACTCAAAATTAATTTCTCCCACAAGCTCAAAATTAGTTTCTTGCTAACTCGTGCCAGTATCGAATAGTTCCAAGCTTGAGGCTAATGGCGCTCGACGACGAGTACGAGGACGGCGAGATCCTGGAGGAGGGCGAGGAGCCGGAGACTGCGCCGCCGCCGCCGCTGCCGCTGCCAAAGTCTCAGCCTCAGCTCCAACCCCAACCTCAGCCGCCACTGCCGCCGCGCAAGCGCCTGCACTCGGCCATGCAGGAGCAGCAGTACACTGCGCGCAGCAACTATAACTACAGCAACAGCGGAGGCGCTCGCTACCCGCCACCGCCACCGCCGCCGCCGTACCAGCACAGCTACAACACAGCAGCAGCAGCATCAATGACTACTACTCCAGCAGTGTCAGCTGGTGGAGGAGGCCGCCGGGAGTTCGAGACGTACTCAGAGGACCTGATCGTCAAGTACCCGCGGCAGGTGGCGCGCAGCAACGTGCTGCTGGACTTCGCGTGCTGGATGGAGCACGCGCGCGCACGGCTGCGGCTAAACGTGGAGGACGTGCAGGACCTGCTCGTGAACATCGTGCTGCGCGACGCTGGCGCGAGTGACGACGGCGACGTCGACATGGACGCGGATGCGAACAGCCAGCAGCAGCAACAGAAGAAGAAGAAGACGAGAGTGAGCCGCTTCCTCATGGACTCGCTCTCCCCAGGCAAGGCGCTGCCCACGAAGGCGTGCGTCGTGCTGCTCGGCAACGTGCACCCGTCGGTGCTGCAGCGCTACCGCTCGACGCTCGGCTTCTTCGACGCGTGCTCAAGCGTGCCGTGCGTGCTCTCGAAGAACGACGAGACGAAGCGCTTGGAGACGCCGCTCCCCGAGCTGCTCTATAAGTTCCCGCGACCGCCAGTCAACACCAAGTGCGTGCTCCTCGAGTGTAGCTCATGCTGTGGCTGTGTCCTCTTGCTGGTGTGACTAACATCTTCTGTTCTTGTACCCAAATCAGAGGAATGGCGGCGGAAGAGCTCTTCTACGGCCACGAGCTCACGTTCATGCTGCGCCACTCGTACGGGTACACGGACGAGCTGATCGTGCAGCCGTCGGGGGTGTTTGTGCGGAAGAGCCAGCCGCTGGGTGGCACGTGGGAGCTGGACGGCGACCTGCTGCACCTGAAGTGGCGGCAGCAGGCGAAGCCTTCGGTTGCTAGCGCTGCAGCAGTGGCGAACGACGACACCACCGCAGCCGCGGCGGACGAAGAAGCCCAGGCGTTCACGCTCGACGTGCTCGTGAGCGAAGACGAGACGATGCACTACTTCAACACGGACCCGCTCGTGGACAAGACGTATGCTCGGAAGACCCCGGAGCACCTCGGTCGCCGCCGCGACGATGGAGCGGCGAGGTCGATCCGCCTGTCGCTTATCAAGGCTGTAGTCGTGGATGTTCCTCGGCATCCGGATGGCTCCGTCATTGTGCCCGGGAAGACGACGAAGCCAAGCGCCGAGAGCGAGCAGGTTGAGAACGACTCGGCAGTCGCGGCTGACGAGACAACTACAAGTGTGAACGCTGGAGACGACACCTCGAAAAAGTTCGACATCAACTACTACGTCCTGTCCGAGCAAGAGCTGATCCAGCACGGGTTCCCCGTCGCAGTCGAAGACGAGCAGAAGCTGCTCGAGATCGCGACGAACGGCGGCACTCGCGACCGGTTCGTGCAGACGCGTCCTCGCAGCACCGAGCCAGCCAGTGACGACGACTCCACCAGCGATGCGAAACCCACGACGATGTACGCGCTGGACTGCGAGATGTGCGAGACCGACATCGGCATGGAGCTGACGCGTGTCACGGTCGTGGACCAGCACTGCAAGGTCGTGTACGACCAAATCGTGAAGCCGCAGAGCACGATCATCAACTACCTGACCGAGTTCAGTGGTATCACGCCGGAGATGTTGCAGAACGAGAAGTGCATCCTCGCGGACGTGCAGCACGTACTGCTCGAGAAGTTCCTGTTCGCGGACACGGTGCTCGTCGGCCACTCGCTCACGAGCGACTTGCGCGCGCTGCGCATCGTGCACCTCAAGGTTGCCGACAGCGCGATGCTGTACCCGCACCAGCGCGGGTTCCCGTTCCGCACATCGCTCAAGTACCTGACGAAGACGTACCTGCGCAAAGACATCCAGCTGCAGGAGCAAAAGGGCCACGACTCGGCGGAGGATGCGATCTCGGCGATGGAGCTGGTGCTGCTCAAGCTGCGCCACGGTCCGTCGTTCGGGATCCCGGAGACCGAGTTCCCAGCCGGCACGCAGGACTCGCTCGCGCTCAAGGTGGACGAGCAGGGCAAACGAATGTCGCTGTTCCGATTCTCGTGCGAGCACGACGTCACCAGCGCAACACACGTGGCAGCCGAGAAGCACGACAAGCCGTGGCAACTGTATTCGAGCGGCGACCTGAGCTCTCAGGCCCGCAGTCCGTACGTGCACGCGCGCAAGTACTCGAGCAAGAAGGGTCCGGACGCGAAGCCGATCTCGAAGGTAGAGGAACCACTCGACTGGGCTGCGCTCAAGACGAGTGTCGAAGGCTCGATCGCGGGCGAGGAACCTGACGACGTGTGCTGGGTGGAGATCGACGGTCCGAGCGATCACGTCACCACGAGCGACTTCCTGTTCCGGCACGACGAGTGGATGCAGAAGCAGCACGCGCACTGCGAGGCTGTCAACTCGTTCCTGCAGGACCTGTACGCGAACGTGTTGCCTGAAGGCACGCTGCTTGTGGTGGTGCCGCAGAGCGATCTCACGATGCTGCGCTATCTGAAGGCGCTGCGGACGCGCTCCAAGTGGCGCGACGCGGTGCCGAGCGCGCAGTGGACGGACGACATGCAAGCCGCCGTCACCGACGCGTTCCGAGGCACGATGGATAGCTGCGTCTTCTTAACGCAGAAGTGAGCGCGCGTAGAGAGAGAGAGAGAGAGAGAGAGAGAGAGAGAGAGAGAGAGTAGGAATGCAGCCGAGCGAGATAGAGAGATGCAGTCTTCGCTCACTCTCTTCATCCACTCGCTCGCTCTTCCTGTTCGTCGCCTCCTCCCACGCTTGCACTCCCAGCTCAGTCCGAGTCCTCGTCGACTGTTCGCCGCTTCTTCGTGCTGCGGATCACCATCTCTTCCTCGTCTTCCTCCTCCTGCTCCTCCTCGGCGTCGTCGTTCTCGCTCTCCGACTTCTCCGCCTCGCGCGCGCGGTTGCGGCGGTACTCGTCAAAGCCCGCGCCATGGTACGACGACGGCGCGGACGGGCGCCGGTGTGCCGCTGCCGCAGGCTTCTTTCCCGCCGGCTTGCCGCGGCCGCCAGCTCCGCGACCGCCAAACTGCTCCTTGATCGCGCCGACGTTCTCGTCGTCGTCGTAGTCGTAGCCTTCCTCCAGGAACGACGCATCCATCCGCGCCGACCGCTCGCGGTCGAACTCGTAGCCCTGGCGCGCTTTCTTGCGATTCTGGAGCCGGAGCTGATCGTCCACGATCTTCACGCGCTGCTCCTGCTCGCGGTAGCCGTCGATCTCCGAGATGTACTGCTTGATCTTCTGCACGCCCTTGTTGTGCTTCGCGCGCATCGACATCGTGAGACTCTTGTGCGACTTGCTCGACGTCGTCATCGGTCGGATCGTGAACTTCTCGTGCAGCCGCGCGTGGCACTCGAGCACGGTCTCCTGGCCGGCCACGTCCTGCTCGTCGTCGAACTCCGGCTTGTCGCTCGACATCTGCGGCGCGTGCAGTTGGGGACCCGTGTCAGGCAGGTCTAGCAGACACCAAGTAGACGCATCAAGCAGGAGACGCACCTCGTTGACGAACAGGAACGAGTTCGCGATCTTCTGGCGCGTGAGATTGAGCGACTCCTTGCCGACGAACATCGTGAGTGAGCCGTCCTCCCACTGCACGAGCTTCGTGTTCGACTCGCGCAGCGGGCGGCTCGTTACTGGGTCAACCAGCACGCGTCCATTCTCATCGCGCTTGTAGCTGAATGGTCCAACAGAGCAGCGCACGAGCGTCAGACACGGACGATATCCGATGCCAACCAACACCTTGGGCGTGGCTCACTCAGCACGCACCGCCAGCGCACGTAGTTGCGGTAGAGCGTCTCGTCCGACGGGTTGCGCATCTCCTCCTCGATCGACTGCTTGGTGTAAGCGTCGGGCACGAGGCGCAGGATGTTGGGCATCTTGGTGATGAAGTGAGTGGCCGACTTGGGCGCCTTGGGGGTCTTGGGGATCCAGATCTCGTTCGAGTGGCCGCCGCCACCGCTGCGGTCCGCCGCGTCGTCCGCGAACGCGTCGTTCATGGCGCTGCGGCTCTCTTCGCGCACGGGGGACTCCTTGATGCCTCTGAGCATGTCCACCGACGAATCAGTGCCTACGCCTCACAGAACCTACAGAAACCCAGAGAACCCATAGATATATCTCGCATGCGCACGTACGAGGCCTTGAACTCCTCCTCTTCCGAGTCGTAGTCTGAGCCGAAGAGGTCCTCCATCTCCTTCTCCTTGCGGCCGTCGTCCGAGCCTTTGGCCGCCGCCGCCGCGCCACTATCGCCATCGCCGTCGTCATCGTCGTCGTCGTCAGCCGCAGCTTTAGCAGGCACCGCGTCGCCGCTCTTCTCCTCGTCGTCCTCGTCGTCGCTGAAGAGCTTCGAGTGGTCCGCCGCCGCCGCGTCACTCTTGACCGCCGGCGCCGGTGCCTCGCTCTTTGCGGCGCTGAAGTCGAACTCGTCCTCGCTGCTGCCGCTGCTACTGCCAGACTGCGCCTCGGGGGACGACATGGCGCGAGCTTGCTCGATGCTTGGGAGCTTCGAGCTTGGGAGGTGGTGGCGATCGTTTGTCGATGAGGGATTTAGAGATCGTTAGTGACGAAAATGAGGGAGAGACAGAGAACTGTTTGATGCAGATAAAGTACGATGTGGGTAAGTACGAATCGTATATTACGGAGATGAACGAAGGTACGAAATTATAAACCAGTAGACTAGGTTCCGAAATATATCCAATAAATTTACATGTAAATTACATTCTATATGTTGTTTCGTAGTTTGTGCGTATTAATGCCGAGATATTTATGAACTGACATGGCTTGATAATTGTAAACTTTATGGAATGTGCAGTTTTTTTTACTCATTGACATTTGAGCTCTAATCTACTCATGAAATCCGCGTAATATATGTTAACTACATTTTGTTGTATGATGTTTGTGCTCTGCGTGTTTATATCGAGATATTTATGGACTGAGTTGACTTGAAACTTGTAGTATTTATTGTGGACTGTGCAGTATTGTACTCTTTGATTAGATTTTGGGAAGGGACTTTTTGGGTTCCACGACATTCCGAATCTGTAGAGCGTTGATATGGTTTCAGTTCAACTTTGAAGTGTTTTGAAGTGTTCACATTCTGTTTCTGCGAGATTTACATCGTAATAGAATGCGAACATTTTTAAGTATACAGTAAGCAAGTATAGGATTGATACAGATTCTGATAATCTGTATCAATTCTATACACACTAGTATATCTCAAAGGTGATGGCCACCTGCCCCCCAAATGCTCGAATTAGTGGCGCGTCGCCTTTGAGATATTCTACCTCGAGCTGTTCTCAATAATGGCCGGGTCTGAATTTTGGTCTGGTGGTTTGTTGTGACCCCGTCACTCCACTGCGCCGGGTTCAATTCCCCCCGCGTGAGTGATTTCGCAGCATGCAATGTGTTAGGGGTTGTATTCTGTTTCGCAGTACTGCGGCATGACGCGCGGTTATGGTAAATTTTATCCACGCGTCATTCACAGTTCAGTACATTTTTGAGAAGAAACAGAGCAAAGCTCTTACGTGTATTGATTTGTGTTAACTCACACAATAGCTTCGTTTGCACCGTCAATGACGTCAGCAGAGTGTGCGACTTCGCCAACTGAAGCGTTGAGACACTCGCGCGCGGCGAGTTGAGCAACAACAACGGATGCATCGACGCTAGTATGGTGCATTCCAGCACCATCATCACCTTCTCGCTGGGTGAAGCCACAGCTGGAGAAGCCCGAGGAGATGACAGTGCTTGCCACACCCAGCCAGTATTGCGAGACCCACTCACCCACGTCTCCACGATCGGGCGGATCCATCACGAACGCGTCACTGCCAAACTGTGAGGACGGGGCGGCTGTGAAGAGTTGGGAGGAAGCGTGGAGGTCGAGGAGGAGAGGAGGTGTTGGTTGTTGTTGGTAGATTGAGAAGTGAGTTAGTTGGCGGCGCGCGCCGGCGGCGGCGACACCCTGCCAAGAGGGCTCGCTCTTGGAGCCTGTGTTTCACTTGATTCCTACTGGATTCTCTGTTCTCTGATTCCAGCTGTTCCTACTTGTTTATGGGTGTTTCTGTTTTTCTCATCCTTGAAGATTCGCTAGCTACTGATGTTTGTATGCAGGGTGTGTCCTGCACTGCAGAGCAC
>JAASGA010000591.1:0-15912 GCA_023334105.1 Globisporangium nodosum
CCAACAGCAACAGCAACAGCAAGCACACCAACAGGCGCAGCAGCAAGCGCAACAACAGGCGCAGCAGCAAGCGCAACAACAGGCGCAGCAGCAAGCGCAACAACAGGCTCAGCAGCAAGCTCAGCAGCAGAAGAACCAAGCACAGCAGCAAGCGCAGATGCAGCAGGCGCGTCAGCAGCAGCAGCAGCAGCAGCAGCCACAGGAGAGCCCGTCGATGTCGTCTGGGCTTGGCTTGAGCCTCGACGATAGTTTGTACATGGAGGGCTCGCTGCTGCAGATGCCGCCAAACCTCGGCGGCGGCGGCTCGTCGTCCGGGTACACGATGGGGTTCCCGAACGATCTGTCACCGACGGGCTTTGGGGACCTGGGCATGCTCGACATCGACGGTTCAGGACTGATGTCGTATGACGGACAGGACACGCCGATGGGCGGTCGGCACGGCGGCGGTGGCGGCAACGACGGGAGTGGAGACGACAACGGCGACAACGCGGACCTGATGACATTCGTGGAGGCATTATAAGTACTGTGAGTCGGTCTTGGCAGGAACAGAGCAGAGAGGGAAAGCGGCGGCGGCGGCTGCGGCGTGGCTTGCTGTCGCGGGCGACAGCCGCGAAGTTGTATTCAAGCGCTGGTTGGTTGGTTCCCCTCCTCGTCGTCGTTCTCGTGTGTTTGTTGTTGGTTAGTCGTGTTACGAAGGAGCGTGCGCACATCGTCGTCGTTGACAAACGAGTCTCCGTGCATCATCCTCAGGATGCTTGTCCACTCATCCGTGACAAGTTCGTCCTTGAGCAACGCGATCGATCGGGTGAGCAGAGCGGGACAACCGGGTGCGGGCACTGCGTTGTGCTGCATAGTGGGATGCGCTCGCATGTTGCGGACGAACAAGCAGTCCGATCAAATCAAGGAACCCGCCGCCGGCCTGTAAGACGATGGCTGTCGCCCGCGCCAAGTAAGGCATGTCGGGACGCTCTTGGTGATCTTGTTCTGCTCACTCAGAAACAAGAATTCTGATACACGCGCAGGTGCTGTCTAGCAAGACTTTGAGAGAAGCGGTGTCAAGCAAGCACGACAGCAGCAAGCACGGTGATCGCGGTTGATCCGCGGCTACGTCGCCCTAGTCACCCACCCATGCGAGCGCGAACCGGACGTTCACAGATCGAGTTGGAGAGGGCTGCGGGTTTCTCGCTGGCCTTTGAGGCTGGGACTGGGACTCTGCTATTAGCCTCACGGAGGAGATCGCCTGCCTGCGAGTTGCTTGAGAGCACGCAGCAGCAGCAAAGTGGTCGCTCCTCGATCTTTGCCATCGATACGTACCTCGGAACTTGACGGCAACTTGGACGGGTCGAACTGACTCACTCAGAAAACAGCAAAAGCCAGTTTTCGCGTCTGCATTTTCGCTTTTTTTTCGATATTGGAATACAGTTTTCTAGAATTTTCGTAAATAGTTGGTTGTTTTTTTGTTTCTTGCAGAAATAGCACAGAAACGCGGTCTATTCTTGTAATTTCCAGCAAAGTCACGAAGTGGCCAGCAGTTGGCAGAGAGAGAGAGAGAGAGAGTGAGCTCGCGCTGCTCCTCTCGAGCGCCGTCATCGCCGCCGCCGCTCCCTCCTCACTTGCGCTCCGTCGGCTCGAAGCTCAGGCTCAAGCCCACCGACCCACTCCTCCCTCGCTCGTGCTACTCACCGAGGCTGCGCTTCCAAGCCAAGGCGCTTGAGAGCGAGCGACTGGCGTGCGCGCGCTGCCTGTTTCTGGCCGCCGAGCGACACCCGACAGCCGTCGTCTGTTGTCTGTTGCGCGCTCGTCGTCGCGCTCCACCCTCCGAGCCGTAAGCGCATTGCTGGATGGCGCGGCCGCGCGGCAAGTCCAACCCGATGAACCCGACGCGGCGCCTCAAGTCGTCCTCGAGCGGCGGCGCGAGTGTGCTCAACCTGCAGATGGCGCCCGTGTCGGCGCTCGCGCCCGCGGTCGAGGAGGACCTGGAGAGCCAGGCGCGCGCGTCGCTCTCGCTCTTCGGCTTCGGCGTCGACGACGCCGTCAACTGGAGCCTCGTGCACGCCGCCGCCGACTCGTCGCTCGCGGTGGCGGCCGCCAGCGCTGCCGGCAGCGGCGGCGCCGGGAACCCGAGTTCGCTCAGCGTCGGCATCGCGGTGAACGGCGGCGGCGGCACATCTGCTGCTGCGGCTGCTGCAGGCGGTGCGGGCGCGGCAGCCACCACGAGCGTCAAGCTGCTCGAGCGCGTGTGCCCGATCGGCACGAACACGTTCCTATGGAACACGATGAACCTCGGCGAGTCCGGCAGCAGCATTAACGCGAGCCTCGTGAACGACCCGAGCGCCGTGGACGCGAGCACGAACCCGGGCGAGGATGACCCGGACTGGGACCCGCTCGGCTACGGCCACATCTTCGCGTCCAAGATCCTGCAGCAGTACCTCGTCAAGAGCGTCGTCGTCGTGGCCGCGAGCGTCGAGGAGGTCGTGGACCTGATCATCCGCTCGGATCGCGACGACATGGACACGGCCATGCACCACCTCGTGGGCGTCAAGACCACGGCGTCCGGCATCATCTACCGCCGCAAGCGCCGCCGCGGCAGCAGCAGCAGCAGCAGCAGCGCCAAAAACCCGCGCCGCCGCCGCCGCCACGCACCGTCCAGCAGCAGCAGCATCACCAGCACCCGCACGACGGCCTTCACGAGCACCAACAGCAGCAATAGCATCACAGGCGGAGGCGCGCTCAGCCGGAACGGCAGCCGGCAGACGCAGAGTCAGAACGGCAGCGGTGGCCGCACGCCCGTGTCGGTCACCCCGCCGCGGCAGCTCCAGCACCTGTCGTCCCAGTCCCAGTCGGCGACGGACCTGAGCGACTCGTCCTCCTCCGGCTCGGACGACGATGACGACGACGAGGAAGAAGAGGTCGTGGAGGTCGTGGACGGCCTGGACGATGAGAGCCAGCCGTTCACGCAGATCAACCGCCCGCCGCCGAACGCACGGCGCCTGCACCCGGGGCTGCGCTCCGCTGCGACGAGCATGGACAGCCACAGTAACAGCAGCAGCAGCAGCAGCCTCTACCAGCAGCTGCAGCAGCAAGCGAGCCACAACAGCTCGACGTCGTCGCTGGCGTCGTCGCCGCCGCCGCAACCGGCCATGTCGTACATGGACGAGTACCGCACGTCGCTGACACAGGGCGGGCAGCAGGGCAACCTGAGCCTCAAGTGGGTCGTGGGCGAGCGGAACGGCCGCATGTTCACCCAGCGCGCGAACTACTGTCTGCTCGACTACGAGTGCGTGCTCGTGAACGACTGGGAGGACGCGGGAGCAGATGTCCGGCCGATGTACGTGCGCGCGATGCAGTCTGTGTACTTGCCGCAGTGCCAGCCGTGGATCGACGAGCTGGGCGTGCGGCCGACCGACCTGCAGCCGACGGGCATCATGGTGCGTGAGGCGCTGCATAACCCGGGCTACGTCGAGGTGCAGTTCGTGGGCTCGGTGCTCGAGAAGGCGCAGCTGCCGATGACCTCCCGCCGCTCGAAGCTGCGCCAGCTGTGCGCCAAGATCGGCAAGCTGGAGGAGGTACTGACGAGCCGGCGGCTGTCGCAGTCGCTGCTGGCGCACCAGCCGCACTGGGTGAGCGACCGCGAGCGACCGGTATGCCACTGCTGCGAGAAGGTGTTCAACCTGCGCCGCCGGCGCCACCACTGTCGTCTGTGCGGCGAGATCTGCTGCTCGGACTGCTGTCCGAAGAAGGACGTGGCGCTCCCCGAAGTTGGCACGACGAGCGTTCGTGTGTGCACGAACTGTGCGACGCAGAAGCGGCGCCACAGCGGCGACGTGCTCGAGCCGTCGTTGCAGGGCACGCCGCGGACGCCCGTGCTGTCGCCGGTCGGCAAGAACAACTCGATGGCGTCGGCGACGTACCTGCCGACGCCGCCGCCGCCGCACCACCCGTCGTTCGGGAGCTCGCACTCGTCGTCATCGCTGTCGTCGCCCTCCGACTTCTATTTATCCAACGCATCCGGCAGCAGCGGCGGGGGCTCGCTGGGCGACCGGAAGCCGTCGCTCGCGAGCGCCGTGTTCCAGAAGCTCAAGAGCAGCAGCAGCTTGTCGTGAGGAGAGAGAGCACGTGTCGTCCACGTCTCCAGTAGCAGCAGCAACAGAGTCCGTTCAGTGTCAACCGAAGCGGTACCCACATAAACACGTGTCGTGTGTATTACCCAACTATCGCGAGCGCATGATGAAGACCAGTTGGTGCTCGAAGTTGCTACCACGCACGGGTCGGACGCATCACAGACATTGGAGCAGAGGCGGGAGGTGCGGTTGGGTGGGTGGTGGATGTCTACTAAGGTATTTGCCTCGTTCGAACGCTCTCTCTCTCTCTCTCTCTCTCTACAACGCGCGCTTGACAACCTTGACGACGTACGCCTGCAGCACGTCGCCCGGCTGGAAGCTGTCGAGTCCGTCGAACAGCAGGCCACACTCCTGGCCCTTCGTCACCTCGCCGACCTTCTCCTGGAAGTGGCGCATCGACTCCATCGAGATGCCGTCTGCGAGTGTCTCGCCGTCGCGGATCAGCCGGTACTTGGCCTGCATCGTCATGTTCCCCATCGTGATCTTGCAGCCCGCGATGTTGGTCGTGCGACGCCCGGACGTCGTGATCGGGATCGACTGCAGCACCTCCGCCGTGCCGATGACCTCCGACTCCTCCACGCCGCTCAGGTTGTCGCGCAGCAGGTCCTTGATGTCGTCCAGCATCGTGTACACGACGCGGTGCTGCCGGATGCTCACGCTCTTCTCCAGCGCCTCGCGGTCGATCGTGCCCGGGTGCTTGATGTTGAACGCGTAGATCGTCGCGCCGGTGGCCTGCGCCATCTCGACGTCCGACGACGACACCGGCCCGACCGCCGCCACGATCCGCTTGATCACCGCCTCGTCCGACGGCAGCGACGCGATGAGCTCGTCGATCGCCGAGATTACGCCCACCGAGTCCGTCTTGACGATGATCGGCACCACATTCGCCACGTAGCCTTCGTCGCCCGCCTTGAGCGCCGCCACGCGCTTCGCTTCGTCCACCTCTTCGCGTCGGCGCAGCTCGATCTGCCGCCACTTGTGGTGCGCGCCCATGTACTTGCGGCGTCTGTGCGCTTGGCCACTCGTCGCGTCAGCGCCGTCCTCCTCCTCCTCCGCAGTCGCCATGAGATCCCACTCGAGCAGCTCCTGGCGCTGCGCAATCACCTCCTTCGCACGATCCTCGCTTTCGACCACGAGCAGCGCGTCGCCGGCGTTCGGCAGACCCTTGAGGCCGATCACGCGCACCGGGTTGCCCGGACTAATCTCCTTCGCGCGCTTGCCGCCCTGGTCCATAAGTGCGCGGATCTTGCCGTACTCGAGGCCGCACACGACGATGCTGCCGTTCTTGAGCGTCCCCCACTTGACGATCGCGTCCACCTGCGTGCCGACGCCGCGCGCGACGTTGGCTTCGAGCACGATCGCCTCGCCGTTCGCCTTCACGTCGGCGCGCAGGTCGAGCACCTCGGCGTGCAGCGCGATCGTCTCCTTGAGTGCGTCGAGGCCCGCGCCGGTCTTCCCCGACACGCACACGAGCGGCGTTTCGCCGCCCATCTGCTCCACCACGACGCCGCGGTTGAGCAGCTGGTCGGCGATGCGATTCCGCACCTCCTGCTCGTCGTGCGAGTGCATGTCGCACTTGGTCACCGCGACGACGAGCGGCACGTTGTTCTTGTGCGCGAGCTCGATAACCTCGACTGTCTGCGGCCGCACGCCGTCGTCCGCCGCGACCACGAGCACAATTATGTCGGTGACCTCGGACCCGCGCGCGCGCATGCCGCTGAACGCCGCGTGGCCCGGGGTGTCGATGAACGTGATCTTGTTCTGGTTCCCGAACTTCTTGCCGAGCTCGACGGTGAACGCGCCGATGCTCTGCGTGATGCCGCCGGCTTCGGCCGCCGCGACCTTGGACTTGCGCAGCGCGTCGAGCAGCGTCGTCTTGCCGTGGTCCACGTGCCCCATCACCGAGATGATCGGCGACCGCGGCGGGAACATGGAGCAGTCGGCGGGCGGCACCGTGAGCTCCACGTCCACGAAGTCCGGCGGCAGCAGTACCGGGATCATGTTGAGCGACTCGACCGCGAGCTCCGCGATGTCGTTCGTGAGCACAGTCTCATCCTTCACGCCGCGCTCGCCCAGGTCCCGCAGCGCCTTGATCAGCACGCGCGACTTGACGCACATGCGCTCGGCGAGGTCCTTGACGGAGATTGTGGTCGGGATCTCCACCTCCTGTGGCGCGGCCGGCGCTGCGATCTTGGGCGCCTGCCGCGTCTGCTTGCGCTGGAAGCGCTGCACGCGGCGCTGCTCGCGGTTTTCGTCGTCTGCGCCGCCGCGCTGCTCGGCCCAGTCGACGTGGCCGAAGAGGTCGTCGTCCGCGTCGAAGAGGCTGTTCTCGAACTGGAAGTTCTTGAGCAGACTGCGGCCGTCCTTCTTCTTCTTGATCTTCAGCTGCTTGCGCTTGTCGGGCGACGCGACGGCCGCCGACAGCGCCGGCGACGCCTTCTTGCCCTTGTGCTTGCGCGCGTGCACGTCGTCGTCGTCGTCATCCCCGTCACTGACGCCGAGGTCGAAGTGGTCGTCGTCTTCGTCGTCGTCGTCAGCGAGGCCGAGCGCCGAGAGCTGCGGGTCCTTCGCGCCCTCCTCGCTGCTCTCCGCTCGCTTCTTACGGCTCGCAGGCGGCGGTGACGCGCCGTCGTCTCCGCGCTCGTCCAGCGCGAACGACAGCAGGTTCTGGAACTTGTTGGTGAACACGGGGGTCTGCCCGGCGCCGCGCTTGCCGAAGGCGCCGGTGCGTGGGCTCTTGTTGCTCCTCGGGCCGTTCGGCGCGCCCGAGCCCGAGCCCGAGCCTGAAGCGGCTGAGCCGGCGGCGGGCGGCGCGCTGGAGCTGAAGAGATCCCAGTTGCCGCGCGCCTTGGCCGGTGGCTTCGGCTTGCGGCTGCTCGGCAGGTGGTTGCGCTTGCGGCGGTCCGGCACCGAGGACACGCTCAGTCGGCGGGTGCTGCCACTGGTGGTCAACGCCCGCTGCAGCGCGCCGCGGAGCTGCGCCCACTGACTCATGCTGACGGCCTTCGTGGACAGATTGTGTGCATCGGTTGGCAGTGATTGATTGTCGGCGGCACGAAATGACTGGCGCTCATTATGCTACAGGTATGATGCAATAGTGAGATAAACCAGGAATGATACCACATCCATCATTTTTCCTGATTTTTTTCACTATCTCGCACTCTCTTAGCGATAAAACCAAGGGAGGCGTGCTTTTTAGCATCGAATAAAATCCCGTAACTAAGAGAGAAGAGCGGCTCCCCACATGGACGGCGACGCCTTCGCGCGCGTGCCGCCGCGCCGCGCGCTGCAGTCGGAGACGGCGACCGACTGGCGCGCGCGCATGCAGAGTCGTCTGCCGCAGCTGCGCGCGCGGCCGTCAGCGGCCTTCTACGTGCCGCTCAACCGCGTACTCAGCCGCGACTACGTGCGTGCCGTCCCGAACTTGACTGCGCGCCAAGCAGTGTGCTCACGCTCTTCTGCTCTTGGTGTGCGTGCGCGCAGTTCCTCGAGAGCGGCTTCGAGCGCCCGATCATCGCGGCCGCGCCGCAGCAAGTCGGGCTCCAGGGTGCGTAACTAGTCATCATGTTTGTGCTGCTGCTGGTATCACTCTGTGTACAGACACTAACATGTACTGAACAGTGCCGCCGACCGGCGCGATGGACCTGGCGGAGCTCGAGCGCAACATCGGCAGCGAGCGCGCCATCCGCGCGATCGACGTGCGTCGCAGCTCTTATTGTGGGAGTTTTGGATGGATGGAGGCTTGACGGCGCTCTCTTTGTGTGAGGTATGCTAGGTGGCGTCCCAGCTCGAACTCGCAGAGGACTGGAAGCTGCGCGAGTGGGTCGAGTTCTTCAGCCAGCCGCCGGCGCAGCGCACGCGCGTGCTCAACCTGCTGAGTCTCGAGTGCGGCTCGAGCAAGCTGGCGAAAGTCGTGCGCCCGCCGACGGTCGTAAAGGAGATCGGCTGGGTCGAGGCGCTCTGGCCCAAAGCCAACAAGGCCGACCGCGCGCGCATGCCGCGTGTGCAGCTCTACACGCTCATGAGTTGCGCCGAGAGCTATACGGACTTCCACGTTGACTTCTGCGGCTCCTCAGTCTGGTACCATCTCTATCAAGGACGGAAGGTGCGGTGCTGTAGCATACAGAATACCGTGACGATAACTGACCCCGCTGCTTTCTCTGTCCGTACAGATCTTCCTGCTGATCCCACCCACGGACGCGAACTTGCGCGCGTACTTCGAGTTCCAGGCGCAGTACACGTTCGGCGAGTCCGACTTCCTCCTGACCCACATGGACGACGTGTCGTACGTGGAGGTGCGGGCCGGCGAGACGTTCCTGCTGCCGTCTGGCTGGATCCATGCCGTGTACACGCCGGAGGACTCGATCGCGTTTGGCGGCAACTTCCTCACGGGCTATCACATCCAGATGCAGCTGCGCTGCCACGCCATCGAGGACGCGCTGCACGTGGCGAAGCTCTTCCGGTTCCCGCAGTTCGAAGCGGTGCACTGGTACGCGGCGGGCTTCTACGCTCGGAGCCTGCAGCAGCGTGTTGCCCAGCAGCAACAACATTCGAAGAAGGGCGCCTCAGGCGCAAGCACGCGGAAGCTGGCCGCGATGTCTCAGTGGGAGCTGAACCAACTGGCGGCGCTCGTTGCGAAGCTCGAGACGTGGCTTGAGGGCGAGAATGGGAGAGACGAGAGTGCGATCGAGGGCAGTCGCGCGTCGGCTGCTGACGCGAGCGACGTGAGCGTCGCGCGGATCTGCAAGACAGCAGGCGGCTTCTTGTGTCCGAAGACTATGCTTGCGAGCATTCGCCACAACCTGGAAGTCGTGTCAGCCGAGTCCAAAGCCGAGCCCAAAGCCGAATTTGAAGCGGATGGCGTCAAGGAAGTCGTGAGAGAAGAAGAACTTCCGGATGCAGCAGCAGCGAAGCCGAGCGTCGAGAAAGTCAAGATGACGGAGGCTGGGAGCAGCCCGTGTCCTTCCACTACAAGCAACTCGAGTTCAAGCGAGAGCAGCTCCGAATCGAGCTCGAGCATGAGCGACAGCTCGAGTGTATCCAGTGACTCGGACGACGACATTCACTCGGACGAACAGAAAGACGAGGACAAGGACGACGAGAGCAAGGAGAACAAAGACGACGAGAGTGCAAGCGACAGCGACTCGAGCAGTAGCAGCAGCAACAGCAGTAGCAGCAGCAGCAGCAACGGCAGTTGTAGCAGCCGCAAGCTCAAGCGCGAGCCTGAACCGGCGGTTGAGGCCAACGGCGTCAGCGGTGGAGAGGGTGAGAACCGAGACGACGGCGAGAGCAGCACAAGCGAGAGTGACGCATCAGACGTGGACAACGCGTATCCGCGCCTGCCGCCTGCACCTGTGGACGCACTTTTGGCGATTCGGAAGCGCGCGAAGCGGGACGAGTTGACGCTGACAAGCCAGTCGAAGGAGGAGGTGATTCAGCAAGCGCGCCTGCATCAGCGAGAGCGGCTCGAACAGCTCCAGCGTGGCAAGTCGAAGAAGACCAGCTCGACATTGGGGAGAGCTACTGGCGCCTCATCGTCGTCAAGGAGTGGGAAGAGCCAGAAGAAGAAGAAGAAGTCGACGCTACTGGGGTCAAGCGCGCTTGCGGCAGCCCCAGATTCTGTGACGGGCGATGCAAGTGGTGGTGCAGTCGAAGAGTGGGTCGTGGACTGCTCGTGCGGGTTCAGCGGGAAGAACATCGACGACGGGTCCCTCATGGTCGCGTGCGACAGCTGCGGCACGTGGGTGCACGCCAAGTGTGCGCTCAAGCCCGGGCAGACGGAGGTGGGCGACAAGTTTCAGTGTTTCCGGTGCGAGAACTGGTACTTCGAGTGCATCTGCGGGGTGAAAGGCGCCAATTTCAACGACGGCAACCCCATGATCGAGTGCGAGAGCTGCAACGTGTGGCATCACACACTGTGCAACGGCATCCCGGAAGGCGTGGAGATCCCGAAGAACTACGAGTGCAGCACCTGCCGTAGCTCCAAGTCCAAGTCCAAATCGAGTTCGAAGGCAAGCTCAAAGTCGCGTTCACAGCACAGTTCGTTGTCGACATCAAGCAGTAGCAAGCAGCGCAGTCGCTCAGCGCAGACTGGACAGCAGCGCCGCAGAAGCGGTTCCGGGTCCAAGAGCAGCTTAGCCGTACAGGCAGACTCGCTTCCGTCCGGTGCAAACTCGACACCTCCGACGGCTGTGCTTTCTCATGCGCTTACTGGAGCACATGTGTCTGTTCCTGTCACTGGAGGAGCGAACGGTGCCGCGCGAGATCGCAGCATGCCACTGTCGTTACCGCCGGCGACGCCGCCCCCTCACGTCGCGGTGCCAGCTTCATCGCCTCCGCCGCCACCTTCCCCGCCACCGATGCCGATGCCGCCATCAATGCCACCACCTCCGGCATCCAATGGGTCGAGTGCTTCAAAGAGTGGAGCTCACGGCGACAAGTCACCAGCTAGTACCAGTCGCGACCGCAAGCGGAGCAACAGCGCATCGAACGGTTCCTCGGACGGCATGCGCTCCAACTCGAGTCCGAACGTGTCAAAGCAGAGATGGAGCTTATCGAAGGGCAGATCTCGATCAGGCTCCCATATGGACGACGGCGGTCAAGCAGCGGCGGACATCCTGTCCGAGCTCTCTGCGATGAACCGACCTCCACTGCCTGTCACGCCGAGGCATCCAGGTGCGAACGGAGGACACAGTGGAAGTTGGACCAAGAGCAACGGGACCAATCAGAGTAGCAGCGGCAGCCACAGCGCGAGCAAGAGGAAGGTCGAATCAGCGCGCGATCGCCTGGAAAAAAAGCTCAAGAAGAAGAAGAAGCTGCGTTGAGAGCAGTGAGCGGCGGCGGCGGAAGAGTGGATGAGGAGATCTGTGCATAGCGTATAGCAAAACTGAGTGGCGTGGGTGCTGCTGTTGTTGTTGGCAGCTGACTGAATCATCATTCTTCCCACATGATCCGGCCCTTGAAGTCGTCCGACCCGAACCGGAAGATCGCCGCCACCATGAAGCTGTCGAGATCGTGCCGCGAAGATGTCACTTGAGGCGAACTCGAGTTTGGACGAAGAACGTTCAGGAACGCCAACTTCTCGCGCAGCGGCAACTTGATCACGACCACCTTTCCTTGGAACTGCTCGTTGATCAGCCACTTCTCGACCATCTAGTCCACGTAAGTAGCTGGATCTGCGCGATCCAAGCACGGTTCGGGCGGATGAAGGAAGCGCAGTCTTGCTCACGTGCAGCATCCAGCGGAAGTTGGTGAGCGTCTCGGGTTCCCTGTTGAAAACGTTAACGTGAAGCTCTTGGAGCGTCAGAAGCTTCGTCGGGTCGGGCAGACACCGCGCAAGCCGGTTGAGGGACTCCCGCTCGGCGCGGTCCATGCCCATGTCGAACTGCTCCAGGTTGTTGCAGTGTTCAGCTTCGAACATGTCGACCATCGCGACCAGGTCTTCGTCTTTAATGTAGTAACTGCAAGTCCGAAGGTTTGGGCAACTTTGGAGCGTCGCCTTGGGCTCCCCGATGTCGCAATAGCTGGACGCTGTCACGATGCTCCTGCTGAACGGAGACACAGCGACGACTCTCCCTCCAAAGCGCTCGAGGAATGATGGAGCTGCGCCGTCTTCCCCAAAGTCCAACTCCGATTCGAGGGACACCACCACACCTCTGCCGCTCGCGCTGAAGTCGACTACCTCGCGCTCAGTTTCCACGATCTCGGTGCTCTTCATCCACCCGAGTCCGATACCAGGTACGACAGCGAACGACCATCCGTTCGCTTCTTGCACCAGCATCTCCAACTCGCACTCGCTTTCGAGTGCAAGAAGCGGTTTGGAGGTGTCGTTCTCATTCGCGTAGAGCACTGCAACTTGCTTCACGCGGCAGACCAGGATCTCGTCGTGGTGAGGTTGTCCACGTCCAGGCTCCTCCTTGCCAGCACTGACGCCGCCAGCTTCTCCACTCATACTCGTATCTCGACTCAGCAGCGCACCAACTGGGTCCGCCATGACGTGTGATATCGCTGCTGTCCACTCTGGATCCGTCACGTTAAACATCACGTTGATGAACTCGAGTGTCTCTCCGCCGTGAGCTTCTTGGACGGAGAGTAGAAGATCGCAAACACCAGCCAGCGCCAGCACAGTCCACGCTCTGGTTGAGTTGATCCCATTATGCGGAACCTCTCGTCGAACGCCACACTTTTCAGCCAAGACCCGAACCGGAGCGACGAGCACACCGCCGCGATGTCGGCAAGTAGAATCGCGTAGAGCTTCACGCTGACTTCCTTCATGCTGCTCAGCAAGATGTCTTAGCGGTCGAGCGAGGGAGTCAAGAGCGGGATACTGCCAGCGACCACTGCATCAGCAGCTAGGTTGAAGCTGAGCACCTGCACTTCCTCGATCTTGTACACGTCACGGCACTTGTTGATCAGCTGCCGAGCGGACTCGATCTCCTCGCGCGAGAGTTCTTCCATCTCCAAAAGCAACTTGCGGATCGCAAAGCGGCGAGGGGAGTTCACGAACATGCGGTCAACGTTTAGGCGACGGTACGAAGTGTCTCGATAGCCTGCTCCTGCTCAAAGCCAATCAGCAGATCCAGCTTGATCTCGGCTGGCGAGAGTAACGCGTCGCATTCGCGCGCGGACTGCTCTCCCATCGTCGTCTCAAACTCGCTCGTGAAGAACTGGTAGAACGCTTCCATCGCAGCACTTCTTACTCATCGACGGCCAGCTTCCGCTCACTCGACCCGATCTGCTTCTCTCGTGTCCGCCAACTTGCTCGTAGAAATTACTCCCAAATGATCCGACGCAGGATTCTGCCGGCAGCGAACTGGAAGATCGTAGACGCCATGTCGCTGTCGAGGTCTTGACGAGGAGGAACCGAGCCTACAGAAGCTGAGAATGAGCTTGGACTGTGTCGTAGCACACTCAGGAACGCCAGCTTCGCGCGCAGCGGCACCTTGGACGGGAGTAGCTCTCCTTGGAACTCGTCGTTGATCAGCCGTTGCTCGATCAACTTTGGGTCGGGGTTCTCTCTACCGCAGGCGCCCAGATACCGGGGTGATGGATGCCAGATTGGTCCCGGGAGGTGGAGGAAACACAGCACCTTGTTCACACTCAACATGTGACGGATGCTGGCGTAGGTCTCAGCGCACATCTTGTATACGAAGAGATTGAGTGCTCGCAGCGCTGGCAGTTTGGTCGGGTCCGACAGACACCGCGCAAGTCTCTCGAGTGGCTCATGCCCGATAGAGGTCATGCTCAGGTTGAGCGACTCCAGTCTTCTGCAGTAACCAGCCTCGAATCCCTCGGTCATCGCAGCTAAGACATCGCCGCCCAGATCATAGTAGCTCAGGTCGATTCTTCGGAGGTTCACATATTGCGGAAGTGCGGTCTTGATCTCATCGGCATTGAGGCATCCGAACGGAGACACAGACGCCACTCGGCTCTTGATGCCACTGAGAAACCGCAGATACGCTGACTGGTGAAGTCTGTCGTTGTCAAAACCCAGCCACAGTTTGACGTCTCTGCCGACCGCGTCAAAGTCAGCTGCCTCGCGCTCCGTACTCTTGATCTCGGTGGTCTTCATCCATCCGAGTCCGATGCCAGGCACAACCGCGCACGACCATCCAATCGTCTCCTCTTGCTCCAGCACCTCCAACACGCACTCGTGATCGAGAGTAAGAAGCGGCATCGACGTGTCTCTCGCGCCCGCATAGAACTTGGCGCCTTGCTTCACGCGGCAGACGAGAATCTCGTGTCGATGTTGTTCGCGTCCAGACTCCGTGTCAGCACCATCGGTGTCCATACTCGCGACTGCCTCAGCTCCTCCGCTTGCACTCGTATCTCGATTCAGGAGCGCGCCGACGGGATCAGCCATCACGTGGGAGATCGCCTCGGTCCACTCTGTTTCCAGCATGCTGAACCTCACTTCGATCGACTTGAGCTGGTCATCCGCCGTGAGCCGCTTGGATGAAGGGTAGAAGATCGCGAACGCCAACCAGCGCAAGATCAGCCCCCGCTCTTCCTCGTCCATTATGACGAATCCGCTGTAGAGAAAGAGCTGCTTCAAGCGAGAGCCGTAGCGCAGCGACGAGCACATCGCGGCGATGTCCGCGAGCCGATATCCGTTGAGGTTGATCCAGACGGTCTTCAGACTGGACAGCATGTCCCGGGCCGCGTGCGAGCTTCCGATACTCGTGTTACTGCCAGCAACCACCGCATCCTTCGTGAACGTGTAGAGCATCACGAACTTCACCTCGTCGATCTTGTACACGTTGTGGCACTTGGCGAGCACTCGCTCCACGACTGGGAGATGCGTCTTTAGGATCTCGGAGGTCCTCAAGTCCAGCAGCCGGATGCCGAACTGGCGCGTGGGGCTCGCGAACACGCGGTCGAGCGTCGACTCGATGAGGCGGAGCACGGGGAGCGTCATCCTGCCGCGGTTGAACACGATCTCGAGCATGGTCGCGGCGGATGCGAACGAGGGCGCGTCGCTCTCCAACTTGTGCTGTGGCGACGCCGTCGTGAAGAACTCGTAGATCAGCTCGCAGACGGCGTGAGTCATGTGCTGGAACGTGATCAAGAGAGCGACGGTGGGGAACTCATCCTCCTCCACCAGCCACAACCAGTTCTTTTGCGCGATTGCTTCACCTCTGGCCACCGTCTCGGACGTGACGACCGCCCGCCAGAAGGCGTGTTTGAGCGCTGGGAACGGGTTGAGACGCCGCGAGTGCGCGAGGACGGCGCCGAGTGCGCGCAGCTTCTTCCCAATAAGCGACGCGTCTAAGCTCTCGCCACTGGGACTGAGCTTGAGCTCGAGCGTTGAGCACATGTTCTCGGCCGAGAAACTCAGCGAGTGGAGCACGAACAAGACGCCGTCCGAGCTCAGCAGGCGCACGGACTCGCGCTCGAGCTCCTCGTGTAGGGAGCCGACATCGAGCGGCTGCGCGGCCATGGCGATATTGCTCTGATTTCTTCACGCCCGCAAGAGATCGTCTCATCCTCCTCAACCCACAACATAAACTCTTTACGCTTGCAAGCCCCACAGTCGCGATCGCCGCATCCTGAACCCACGTCATGAGCTCGCTGCGGCGCCAGACGCTTCAGGACGCGTCCTCGCTCCTCATAGACATGTACGGGGACTTCGCTGGACGTCCGCCTCGGCCTCCGGTGTCTGTGCTTCGACGCCTACAAGTCCATTCCCAAGCTCACATTCGAGCTGGAGCCGAGAATCGATCTCTTGAGAATAGCGTCGCGGCCGGGAAACTGTCCACAGGACCTCGATGCGCGGCTGCGCGTGCTGGCGACGGTACTCGCTCACATGCGGCGGCTTGAAGCGTTCCCGGAGCTCAAGTGCGCGTTCTGGAAGGCGATCCTCACATACCGGGCGGTGAACTCGACGCACGACAGAGACCAGTTCGACGTCAACAACTGGGTCTGGTTGGTCGAGGAAGACAAGCTGCCGCGCGTGCGCCTTGTGGTGCCGATCAGGGACGACCCGATGGAAGCGCTCTACCGGTTCTTCACCACGCCGCTGCCAATGAGCGACATGACGAGGCACTTCGCGCGCGAGTGCTACATCGACGACTCGTTCTCACCCGACGCGATCAAGCTGGATGTAGAGATCGAGACCTGTTACGGAGTGCACTACTCTAAGCTACATCTTCTCGAGTCGACGCTCGACCGTGTGTTCGCAAACCCGACGCGCCAGTTCGGAATACGCGCGTTGGGGTGGAAGGTGTCGCTCAGGCGTATGCCTTCTGATCGATTCGACGGTGGCACTCTCGGCATCAAGAACAGCAAGTTC
>JAASGA010000592.1:0-15904 GCA_023334105.1 Globisporangium nodosum
ACATTGGTCCTCTGGCAGGACATGGAGCAAATAATAGGAGATTCCGATACTTAAGCGGCAGGACATGGAGCGGAGACCCCTATTGCTCCGGTTTATATGGATTTCAGTATGATGTCCTGCTGTGTTTAAGGCCCCTAAACTTTAGCGCTACTTCTATTAAACGTACTTCATGACAACCTACTTCACACCTCATTCAACCACTTCATGGAGCTACTTCTCACGCACTACTGTTGTTCCAGTCTTTTTTCTCTATCGAGTGCTCACCTGGTGGCAACTCATCAAAACACGCCGCCAGCACCTCTCCCTGCACGACGCTGCCAAGCGCTGCTCCCCGCGCGAACACCTGCCTTCGACATGGCCGACACGCGCCGCGTCTTCGTGCAGCAGGCGACGCTCGAGGGGTCGCCGCCCGCGCTCGCCATCGCCCGGCCCGTCATGGCCTTCGTCGCTCCTGAAGATTCCTGGAGCGCAGTCGTCAACGAGTTCCTCATGGTGCGTACGACACGACCACCCTCCTCCTACCTATCGGTGTAAAGCGCCTCACTGCGCAGGCCCGGCACGCGCCAACTCTCGCGTGGCTCTCTTGTCAGCCTCGCTCACTCCCTCTCAATCACTTACTCCCTATCGCTCGCTTCTTCTCCTTGCGCGCTCAGAGCTGCAACGACGACGAGATTGAGGCCGAGGACCGATCGCCAGGACTGCTCGACGGGTGCCGCATCCTCCACGCGAGCACCTTCCAGATCATCACGCAGCCGGCCAAGCTCGAGGACGGCAAGCAGTACATCCTCTGTCCCGGCGTCCCCGAGTTCGAGGCTGTGCTGCGCAAGCACGGACTGCCGGTGCCTGGAGGCGCCAACAGCGCCAGCATCGCCAGCGACGATGACACAGTCTCCTCGGGCTTCAGCGGACGCCGCTCCGAGCGCGACTCGCTGACCTCCTCCGACCAGCTAGAATCCCTCGAGGAACTCAGCTACTACTTCGACAACACGGGCACGCTGCGACACTGCGCCTCGAACCAGGCGGTCTTCGAGATCATGAGCGACGAGAGCCGCGCCGGCGAGATCGACGAGATCGTCAAAGCCGCCATCTTCCACATCCAGATGGACATGCTCGCGGACCTCAACTTCAAGCAGGTGCACGTGCCGATCGACCCGCGCCCCAACGAGCCCAAGGAGGCGCGCTCGAGCGTCTTTCTCTCCGCTGACTGGCGCTCGAACGACAACCTCATCATCGTGATCAACGGCGGTCGCGGTGTGCAACCCGGGATCTGGAGTCGCGACCTGCTAATCCAGGACGGGCTCGAGATGGGCTCCATGCTGCCGGTGTTCCGCCGCGCACAAGCACTCGGGTTCGCGGTCGCCGTGCTCAACCCGTTCACAAACAGCGTGACGATCGGCAACGAGCTCTTCCCGATCCGGAGCAACGCGTCACCAGACGAGCACACGCTGTACGTCTGGGACAACATCATCAGCCGCGCGCACGCGAAGAACGTATACATCCTGGCGTACTCATTCGGCGCGAAGCTCGTGACGACGCTCATCCAGAACCGAGAGGAGCAGGTCGTGCGACGCCTGCATGGCATCGTGTTCGCGGAAGGCGCGTACCGAATCGACCCGGTCAGCACCTCGCCACTCGTCGGGAACTTCCTCAAGAAGAAGGCTATCAACTTCAAAGCAGACGCCCAAGTGGCGGCGGGAGCGCGGATCTTGTCGGCAGAGGAGCAGCTGTCATGCACCTGTCTGTCTATCGGTGATCTTGCGGGAGCTTCGTCGGGGAGCGACAGGAAGAGTCCGTCGTCGTCCTCCTCATCCTCCTCGTCCTCGTCGCTATCAAGACGGAGCAGCAGCAACAAAGCAAGGACGATCAGCATGTCGCTCGAGACGACGTTCGCGTTTTTCGTCGCGGCTCGCGACCGAGGATGCAGTGCCACGCAGTTCATCCTGGAGTCCAAGTCCGCCTCCAAGTCCTGGCTCGGGCACGTGCGAGAACGGATCGACTCCCTCAAGCCGAGAAAGCACCACCGCTCGACTGGCTCGCACAACAGCTTGTCGTCATCTTCGTCATCGACGTCGTCTTCAGAGGGACGCCGCCCTTCCAAAAGCGCACGGCGTTCATCCGATACGTCGAATCTCCGCATGTCACTGCTGAGCAGCGGACGTGGTGGACGAGTGTTTGCGACGCCGGTGACCGTGAGCGACTTTGATCTGATCAAGGTAATCGGCAAGGGCGTGATCGGAAAGGTGTTTCTCGTGCGCAAAGTGGACACGCGCGCCGTGTACGCGATGAAAGTGATCCGAAAGGCGAACGTGGTGCGACAGGACCTGCAGGAGAACATCAAGACCGAGCGGCTGATTCTGGAGGAGATCGACCACCCGTTCATCGCGCGGCTGTGCTTTTCGTTCCAGACAAAGGACAAGCTGTATCTCGTGACAGACTACTGCAGCGGCGGCGAGCTCTTCCACCATATGACGGACTCGGGCTTTGGGCTGGAGTTGTGTCGGTTTTACGCCGCTGAGCTCGTGCTGGCGCTCGAGCATTTGCACCGTGTGAAGGTCGCGTACCGCGACCTCAAGCCCGAGAACATCTTGCTGGAGGAGTCCGGGCACATTCGCGTCACGGACTTTGGATTGTCGAAGCTTAACGTGGTGGCGGACCGTGGCGCACAGACACTAGCAGGCAGCGCTGAGTACCTCGCGCCAGAAGTTTACTCTATGAGCAAGTACGGCTACGCAGTCGACTGGTGGTCGCTCGGGGTGTTTATCTTCGAGATGATCACGGGCGTCCACCCATTTCTTGACGACAACCGCGAGGTGATGGTGAAGAAGATCATGACCCCCGGGGTGATGCAGCAGATCATGCCGCCAGAGATGCCGAGCGACGCTGCGTCGCTGCTCTTCGGGCTGCTGACGTTCAACCCGCAGGATCGCCTTGGATCCAGGGGCGGGGCGGAAGAGATCCGCGCGCACCCGTTCTTCGAGTCCATCGCGTGGGACAAGCTGCTGCGCCGGGAGCTCGCGCCACCATGGAAACCGGTCGTGAAGGACGAGCTGGATGTCGGGAACTTTGACGCCGAGTTCACGTCCGAACCCGTCGTGGACAGTGTGTGCACGCACCAATCGGTGATCATGAGTGCCACATTCGACGACTTCACGTTCGACCCGACCATCTCGTCGATGCGAAGACGAGGGTCGTCGCACAACAATGAGTGAAGAGGCGAAGGTGCTGCACGGGGAAGCGTTTGTGTGCGCGTGGATCATGGTGAGCGAAGAGAGAGCTCGTCCAGATCGTCGTCCAGAAGCTACGTACTCCCTCCCCAGCGACTCAATCAAGGCAAGATCTGGAGCAGCCGTGACATGCCAACGCACTGTCACCACACGACTCAGCCCGCGACCGTGTCCAGGAACGGCGACGCCTTTCATGTGAATCTCCGCGACGTAGTAAACCGAATCAAAGCAACATCTACTTGAACAAGCATCTCTAGCTCCGCTCCGCTTGCATCTGGTATTGGAAGAGGTGCGATCTACACGTACACGCCATGGCGTTCCGCGACTGAACGCTCCGTGTACTGCTTCATGTGCTGATACATCCACGCTCCGCACAACTGCACCCCAACCTCCGAGTGTCGCGCAAACTGCCTCGCGTCCTCCCGTGTCCCGCCACTCAGCGTGTCACACGAGTGAAGCTTCGTGCAAGCAGCTCGACACACCACGCGCTCCACGCCGTCATCACACGCTTCTCTCCGAAGAAGAAACCTGTCGATCGAGCGCGGGCTGCAGTCAGAGATCTACGACGAGGAATGTGAACACGAACTCGTCTCATCACATCACACAACTCACACTGCCACCATGTCTTGCTTCACGCACGCCGACAACTCTGCCATCGGGTACAGCTCGTCGACATCCACGCAGTCCGTCACCAGCAAACAATATTCGTCGGTCGCGCGGACGCAACTCACCGACCGCGACTCCACTGACACTGCATTCCCCGAGTCGACGCTGCGGAAGCGAACGGTCGATGCTTCAAAGCGGATGTTGTGCGTCGGCGAGTCGCCGACAGACTCTGCGTCCATCAGAGTATGCCGTGGCCACTCCCGTCCGCTTTTGTGTGCACCTTCCAGCGCGAACACAGTGGCTCGCGGTAGATCGACCTCATCGAATGCAAAGACCGACTTCTGCGTCGCTCCGATCGTCGCAGCGGACGACGTTACGCGGGAGCAGACAATCGTCGGAGCAGCCACGATGCACCGCATCGAGGCAGTCTCACCCAAGACGACCCGGACGGCGAGATCCAGCTTCGCATCCGAGAACATCGCCTCTGCAGCTTGTGCTCGCAGGCGCTCATTCGCTCCAAGGTGACAGTACGAGTGCAGCAGCTCGTGCAAGTTGAGCTCCGCCGACAGCGCCAGGCTCGACGACGAGGCGAGCAAGCTCTTGAGGTTCAGCAGGAACGCGCGCTGGGCGTACAGCGAGTCGCGGAGCGCTGAGTTGTCACGCTCAGACGCTCGGCGGCGGCGGCGCTCGCCTTTTGCGACCTCTGCGAAGTGCGCTGCCGCTCGCGAGCGCTGGAGCTGCTGCTGCTCGGTCCGCAGCAACTCCAGATGCGCGCTCAGGTGCGCCGCCTCCTGCTTTAAGGCCTCTATCTCCAGCTGCGCATATGCATCGACAAAGGGATCACCACGGCATTGCTGGTTCGTCCGTCAGTGAGTACGAATAGCAGCTTGCGCACCTTCTTGCGATGTCGATAGCGACTCGAACTGGACGCCGCCAGCTCGCGTCGCCGAGCGTCCCGCTGCCTCAAGGCTGAACTCGTCGGCGAGCGCGCGGGGGCCGCAGAGCTATGACGTGGCGTCCCCTCTTTTCTTCCAGTCTGCTCGATCGCCGCGCTGTCGCCGCCGAGCGTCCAGTTGAGCGCGTCCTCGTCCTCCAGAAACTGCGCGCACTCGATCAGCGACAGACGCTCTTCGTCCCCGTCGCCTTCCAGCGTTTCTTGATTTTCTAGCATCCCGCTGCTGCTATCGCTGCTACTGAATGCTGGAGACAGCGGGAGGGCGCTCGCGAAGAGCGTCGCTACCGCCTCCGCCTCCAGCTCGTCGTCCGAGAGAACACGCATGACTTGAGAAAAGATGTGAAGAGTGCCTCAGAAAATATTGGTATAACCAGGTATGGAAGCGAAAACACACCTGGTTTTATCACTATCAATAAGGCCAGATCTTGAAGAGCCGCCAAAGAGCTCCACAAGAGCTCCGATCGCAAAGGAAGCCGATCGCATGGGGCAGAAGCACGGGAAGGCAGTGTTCGTGGCGGCCGCAGCGCCTTTCGTCAACGGTGCGCAATCTGCGGGTGCCATATACGCGCTGCTAGCGCTTGCGCTCTGACCGCCACTTCACTCCTCGGTCGCAGTGTCCGAGAAGGATGTGAACAAGCTCTGGGAGACGTTCAACGACGTCGCCGAGGGCTTCGGGCTCAACCAGGGCGAGGCGAGCGAGATCTGCCGCGCGCTACAGCCGACGCTCGAGATCCACGCCAAGGCGGAGATGGACCAGCTCACAGCCGCACTCTTCGCAGCGCTGGACACGGACGAGGTGCCAGTTGGTTGTACACACACACCGCCTGGTCAGTACGCACTCACGCATAACTGATCGGTATCCTGCTGCTCGTCACAGAATGGACTCGTGGACGCGCTGGAGTTTCTCGGCACAGTCGCGGTCATGTCGGCGATGACGACCGCGCAAAAGCTCACTTGTACGTAGCGCCACCTTGCCGACTGCGATATTGCAGAATCTGGCTCGAACTAACTCGCACTACGCGCATTGCTGCACTTGCTCTGCCTCTTCACCACCCTGCGGCTTGTCTAGTCGTGTACAACTGCTACGACTTCAACGAGGCCGGCCAGATCTCGGTCGACGAGCTCACGCTGGCGCTCAAGTCGACGCTTATGGGGCTCTGCAAGCTCTCGACCGGTGTTGTGTGTCCCACCGAACTCGTGCTGGAAGAGATCGCGCTCCACGCGTTTCACAAGGCGCAGAAGAACGGACCCGATGACTGCATCACGCTGCACGAGTTCCTCAAGTTCGCAGAGACGACCCCGGAGATGACGTCGTGGATCGACTACTTCGACAGTCCTGAAGAGCACGTGGAAGAGAACGACCGCGACGACAGCGACCTGGAGCTCGAACTTGCTGTCCTCCCTCTTGACGATCCTGACACTGCTCGAAAACGCGATTTGAGCTTTCCGTTCGACCTCAAAGCGCCGTCGTTCGCGCAGTCGGTACCAATCCCGCTCAAACCCTGGCAAACTGTGGTGGCTAACGCGGCACCGAGCGCGCCGCCATCGATCAACGCAAGACTTCCAGCTGCGAGCCTCGACCTCGAGTGGGTTCACGGGTTCAACAGCGACTTCCGTGGAGTCGTCAAGTACATCTCGGCTGCCACGATCGTGTATCCTGCTGGGAGTGTCCTGGTTCTCTACGATGTCATCGAGCACAAGCAGCGATTCGTGTTCCACCACTCGGACAAAGTGCAGACGCTCGCAGTGCATCCGACAAACAGTAACATCATCGCGTCCGGAGAACGAGGGCTTGTGCCGAAGGTCATTGTCTGGAGCGCTCTGGCGCGTGACAGCACGCTCAGCGTCTTGCGTGGTTTTCACAAGAACGGCATCCGACACATCGCGTGGATGCCAAATGGGCGAGCTCTCGTGACGATCGGGCAAGACGACTTTCATTGCATCGCAGTTTACCAGTGGGAGAAATCGGCGAGTGGAGTCGAGTGGACCAAACCTGCCGTGATGATCTTCGCGGACCGGTGCGGGAGTGAGCCCGTTCACGCGTGCCTTGCCCCGACTAACAGCCTCTTCGTGACTTGCGGACGACGGCACCTGTTCTTCTGGAGCCGCGAGAGTGACGACCGGTACACCAGCGAGCACCCGCTCTTCTACAAGCGTCGCGGCGTGCTCGGCAGAAAGTCGAAAGTGCAGACGCTCCTGAGCCTGGCGTCCCTGCCGAACGACCCGAACTTTGTGCTCGCAGGAACGACCCGAGGTCAGATCTTGCTGTTCGAAGGTCGCAACTGCATCAAGGTGCTCCACGCGCACGCGACTGCGGTCACTGTGCTGCACGCATTTGCCGGCGGCATGTTGAGCGCAGGACGAGATGGCAAAATTCGGCTGTGGAGCAAACGAATGGAACCGGGTGCGCAGTTTGACATGGAAGCGCTCGGCAGCGTCTCGTCGCGCATTCGAAGTGTGAGCGCGTCACCTGATGGCGGCGCGAAGCTTCTTGTCGCGACCTCAGGAGCTGAGATCTACGAGATTGCGACGAGCGACGGCTCAAACTTGCACTTTGGAGCGATGCTGTGTGGTCACTTCGCGCACGAGCTGCACGGACTCGCGGTAAACCCGCTAAAGAGAGAGTTCTGCACGACCGGGGACGACCGGACTATCCGCATCTGGGATCTGAGCTCGCATCGTCAGACTCGAATGGCGATGCTAGAGGCGCCGTCGCAAACGTGCGCGTACTCTCCAGACGGTTCGCTTCTTGCAATTGGGCAAGGCGCAGACGACTCCAAGCTGTCCAAGCTGCAGGCGAAGCTCATCAACCCGAACAAACAAGGCGCGTTCGCTGTTTTGAGCGAGAACGTGCTCGCCGTCAAGTACGAGACGAAAGACTCGAAAAAGTACATTCGGAACGTCAAGTTCTCCGGCGACGGACTTACGCTGGCGGTTGGTTCGAACGACAACTTCATCTACGCGTACAACACAGAAGACTGGGCGTCGAAGGGCAAGTGCAAAGCGCGCGACGCGAGCGCAGTTCTGAGTCAGTTTGACTTCTCATCGACCGGCGAGTACATCATGGCGAGCGCCACGAACAAGGGCGAGATGGTGTTCTTCGAGAGTGCGTCGGGAGTCGAAATCACGCGCATCGCGACGCTCAAGGATGTCGAGTGGCTCTCGTGGACATGTCCGTACGGGTGGTGGGTTCAAGGAGCTTGGCCGACCACAGAGAGCTCTCGGTACGAGGTCACTGCGGTCGACCGATCGATCAGCAGCGAGAATCGCCATTCGAGCCAACTCCTTGTCACCGGAGACGATTTCGGCGTCCTGCGCCTTTATCGATACCCGTGCGTCGCGGAGAACGCGCTGTGCCAGATCGCTCATGGTCCAAGTAGTGCCATTTCAAGCGTCCGCTTCAGCGCTGACAACAGCATGGTGGTCGCGTGCGCTAAGGAGGAGCGATGCATATTCCAATGGCGCGTTGAGTACGAAGAGGAAGACTCGAACAGCGAAAACGCCACCGTCGCCGAGTACGAATACCACCCGACCTCGGACGACGAGCGGGAGATGAGTCACGGGAACGAGCGGAGTGCGTTTGACGAAGCTATCGCGGTCGGCGACTTTGCGCTTGATCTGCTACAGCAACGTAATGTTGGCGAGTTGAAGGTCGATAAAGACTCTGCTGCTCAGCCGGCTACACTTCCTGTAAAACCCTGGGTGTCAAGCAGCATTGCTCCTGCCGACGCTCCCGACGAAACGGACCTCGAACTCTCTGCGGTTCCGAACGAGAATCTCGAGCTGGAGTGGGTCTATGGCTACCGCTGCCACGACGCGCGCAACAACGTTTTCCTGACCAAGGCAAGAGGCTACCTGGTGTTCCCAGCAGCGAATGTCGTGGTGGTGCAGGACAACAAACTTTGGCTCCAGCGTCACTTCAAGCAGCACACTGACGAGGTGACTAGCATCGCAGTGCACTTCGGCTTCAAGACCAGGAAACGACCAAACACATCCAACTCGGTGACGCGCACAGAGACTCTGAGCGGCGATACAGCGGGAGGAACAGAGACCAACCCAGCCACTCTCACATCCAACTCGATCGAGATCGCCGCATCTGGGCAGATGGGCAAGTACCCTGCTATTCACATCTGGAGGATCGACTCGTTGCAAGTTCTGATGTCGCTGCGCGGGTTTCACCGCCGCGGCATCGCCGAGTTGTGTTTCAACACCGCCGGGAACCTCCTCGCGAGTGTCGGGCTTGATGATCAAAACACGCTGGCAATCTACGATTGGCAAAGCGGGGTGCTGCTGGCTCGCGCGAGCACGAACGGCACTGGCCGCATCTTCGGCGTTTGCTTTCAGCATGAGCCGCAGATTGTCCAGGACAGCAGCAACGTGTCTCCTGCATCGGGAGGAGCGAATGCTGGTCGCGGCGGATCCTCAGATGACACGAACGCGGCGATTCTGCTAACGGTGGGAGTGCACGTGGCATCATTCTGGCGGCTCTCGGGCAAGAACCTGGTCAAGAAGAACGCGATCCTGGGCAAGAAAGGGTTGATGCAAAGCTTTCTGAGCGTCATCTTCTGCGGGAAGGACGCAATCGTCGGTACGACAAGTGGGGATCTCTATCGATTTAAAGGCATCGAGCTCGTGAGCATCGTCCCCGCGCATGCTCGTGGCGTCGCAGCGCTGTATTGTGTCAAGAAAGCGCCGCACCACATTGTGAGCGGCGGCAAAGACGGCGTCGTGAAGCTGTGGAGCTCGGACCTCGAGTGTCTGAGCGAGTTCAGCGAGTTCAACGGCCCGAAGCACGCGATCCGCAGTGCGTTCTGGGACTTTGAGCGCAACACACTGATAATCGGCACCATGGGGAGCACAATCCACCAAATCTCGTCACTGGACGGGTCGATCCAGACGCTTCAAACACCAGACGGCACACAAGTCACAAGCTTGGACCACCACTTCCGAAAGGAGCTCCACGGGCTCAGCGTCTGCCCCTCGAAAGAGCGCTTCTGTACAAGTGGCGATGACGGAGTGCTGCGCGTCTGGGACCTGCTACGTCATGTGCAGGTGCTGGCAAAAGAACTGGACACGAGCAGTCGTGCGTGCGCATACTCTTACGATGGCGACTTTATTGCGGTCGGTCTCGGGAGTGGAGGTACAGGAAAGCGGCACAAGAAAGACGGAAGCTTGCTTGTCTTCGAAGAGCGGACGCTCAGCGTGGAGCTCGTGTACGAAACGCGCGACACCAAGCAATCCATTTCAGTGATCAAGTACTCTCCAGACGGACAGTCGCTCGTCGTCGGCTCGCTTGACAACTCAATCTACATCTACGACGTACCCAGCTCGTACACCAAGCGCGCGGTGTTCAACAAGCACAAGAGCTTCATCACGCATCTCGACATATCGAGCGACTCGCAGTACATCCGCAGCAACTGCGGAGGCTTCGAGCTCTTGTTCGCGGACATCACCACCGGCTCCCACGTTGCGAGCGCCACTGCGCTCCGCAACCAAAAGTGGGAAACGTGCGCCACGTTGTTCAACTGGTTCAACCAGGGTGTCTGGCCAGCCACCGCTTCCGCGTCTCCGATCCAGATCACGACGTGCTCGGCTTCACTCCCCGGGACATCCCCAGACATCGACAAAGCTGTCGTCGTCGCTGGCACGTCTCACGGAGCTCTGAACATGTTCAAGTTTCCTTGTTTCGTGAAGGGAGCGGGGTTCAAGACGTACTTTGGACACAGTGGCGAAGTGGCACACGTCGAGTTTTCAGGCAAGGGTGGTGGCTCCCACTGCATCAGCATTGGCAGAGCCGATCGCTGCATCTTCCAGTGGAGGAAAACGCGAGCAAAGGGTGAAGAGAGAGAAGATGCAGTAGGGGCGGGCAATGCGGTGGTGCTGAAAGATCCGGAGGACGACGCCGACATCACAGCGGAGGGTCTCTTCCTGCCTGAGTCGTTCATCAACATTCCGCAGGAAGAGATCAAGCCGTACCTGAGCGCCATCATTCCGCCGTCCTCGGACACGAAAGAGCCGACGGAGGAGAACGGAGCTGCTGGGAAGGTTGCTTTCGCGCTCGAGCACGTCTTCGGGTTCCGCGCGTACGACGTCCGCAACAACGTCGTCTACTCCAAGACGAAACACGTTGTGTTCCATACCGGGTGCGTTGGCATCCACTACGACCGGCGGACGCACACACAGAAGTTCTACCGAGAGCACAGGCGACCGATTGTGAGCCTTGCTGGATCAAGAGACGGAACATTCATCGCGACGGGGGAGATATGTGGCGAGAACCTTCAGCAAGAGAGTCCTCGGATCCACATATGGGAGCCGACATCGTGTTCGACAGTCACGATCCTGAGCGAGTTCCACACCAAAGCGGTGAGTTACATGGGCTTTAGCGCTGATGGCCGCCTGCTCGCGTCAGTCGGGCAGGACGAACACCACTCTCTCGCGGTCTACTCGTCTTCGAGTGGACTTTGGTTCGATGGCGCGCTTCTAGCATCCTCCAAGACGACGCGCCACGATGTCTATTTCGTCACGTTCATCGAGGACTCGGCGTCGTCGTTCCACCTGGTGTCTGGCGGAAAGAACCACGTGATCTTTTGGAGAGTCGATGCGCCGAGCCTCGTTGGTTCATGCGGCGTGTTTGGCACGAAAGCTCAGCTTCAGCCAATTCTCTGTGGCGCGTCGATAGGGAACCTCGTCGTCACGGGATGCTCGACGGGACATCTTTATGTCTGGGAGTCCTGCGCCGTGTCCCGAGCGATACCTGCGCACAACGGCGCCGTGTACACGATTCACGCGACGAAAGAAGGGTGCGTGAGCGGCGGGCGAGACGGTCACGTGAAAGTCTGGTCGAAGGCGATCACTCCGCTGGCAGATTTCGACGTGAACGACGTCAAGCCCGCATGCCAGAATGCGCTTGTTCGGTCAGTGTGCTGGGACGTCGCGGAAGATCGGGTCCTCATTGGCACCAAGGGAGGCGAGATTCTCGAGCTCTCACGACTTACAGGTGAGACCAGCCTCGTGACGGAGAGCCACTTCGATCACACGGGACTCTATGGTCTCAGCGTTCATCCGCACAAGCCTGAGCTCATCGCCACTGTCGGAGAAGACCAAACCGTGCGCGTGTGGGACTTGAACCGTCGTCAAGTGGTGGCAAAGGCTACTCTAGATGGGTCTCTGCGATGCGTGTGCTACTCTCCTGACGGGAAGTGGCTCGCCGCTGGCTTTGGAGGCAGCGGTAGCGGCGACAACAGCGTCGGGAGTCCCAACAAGAGCGGCGCCTTCGTGGTCATGGATGCACTCACGCTGGAGGTACTACACGAAGGCCGCGACTGCAAGCAGAGCATCGCAGACATCAAATTCTCTCCAGACCTCACGCTGCTCGCGCTTGGATCGATCGACCATTGCGTGTACTTCTACTCGACACTCGACAACTTCTCGCTGCGCTTCAAGTTCCCCAAGGCAAACGGGCGAATCACACACATGGACTTTGCCGTCGACAGCAGTGCTTTGCGAGTGAACAGCGAGGCGTGGGAGCTCCTCTTCGTGAGCACACTCGATGGCAGCCAGGTGACGACACCGTCGAGCATGAAGGACACCGAATGGGCGACGCAGTCGTGCGTGTTCTCGTGGCCGACGCAGGGCATCTGGGACTTTTCTCGTGAAGACGAGTACTTTCACACGCTCACGAAGGCTCACACTCAGGAGATACTGGTGTCTGGCAACAACCGAGGCGAGATCCGAGTCTACAACTCGCCGTGTCTATCAAAGCGCACAGAGCAGCATGTGCTCCGCGGCCACAGCATGCATGTGAGCGGCGTGGCGTTCACGTGCGACGACTCGCGTCTGGTGACGATCGGCGCAAACGACAAGAGCGTGTTTGTGTGGAGGATATGCTAAAGAGTTCGAGCTTTACTGTCACATAGAGTGAGCGAGATCGAGAAGGGCTGGCACAAAGGCGAAGCAAACTGAACGAGAGGAGGCCTGCAACCGTGTCCTGAGGACTGCAAACGAGAGCCTTACTAAGCCGGTTGTAGATGATCGTGTAATGTTCGGTGTGCGGATTGCGGGATCGTTTCCTGTCGAGCAATCCGAGCTCCGTTGGGTACTGCTCTCTTCTTGCCTCTCTTGACTCCCTGCACGCTCCACCTTCGGCCAGATCGCACATGCCAGGAAGCGCACACGCGAATCTTCCCTGCATCGACCAGAAGACATCCGAGATCGCGGCGAACACCATGCCAGCTCAGAAAGTGCTCGTGCTCGGGGCCGGCGAGCTCGGCATGGCTGTCCTCCAGGCTTTCGCGGCGAAACAAGAGCCCAACACGCATGTGACCGTGATGCTCCGCCCCGACTCAATCGGTTCGTCGGATGAAATCAAGCATCGCGACCAACGCGCGATCCGGGGCTGGGGCTTTGACATCCTCCCGGGAGATATTGGCGCTGCGTCCACAACAGAGCTCGCGGCAGCTTTTCATGGGTTCGACACGGTCGTCAGCTGCACAGGGTTCTCGGCTGGGAAGGGCACGCAGCTCAAGATCGCGCGTGCTGCACTCGCTGCTCACGTGAACAAGTTCGTGCCGTGGCAGTTTGGCGTGGACTACGATCGCATCGGACGCGGGAGCGCACAGGATCTTTTCGACGAGCAGCTCGACGTGCGCGACTTGCTGCGCGGCCAGAGTAGGGCGGATCCGGCGGCCGCGTCGACGTCGACGCAGTGGATGATCGTCTCCACTGGCATCTTCTGCAGCTTCTTGTTCGAGCCGTGGTGGGGTGTTGTAGAACCTCAGCAGCAGGGAGCAGAAATCGTCGTCCGCGCACTCGGGTCGTGGGAGAATGCAGTGACGGTCACAAACGCGGAGGACATCGGCACGCTTACCGTGGAGCTGATCTCATCGCCCAACACCGAGTGGAACAGTGTTGCGTTTGTCGCCGGAGACACTGTCACCTACGGCGACTTGGCTCGGATCGTCGAGCAAGAGGTGTCGGGATCCACCATCAGTATTCGCAACGAGGTATGGACGCTGCCGCAACTCGAGAAAGAGCTACAGGAAGATCCGACAAGCTCGATCAAGAAGTACCATGTCGTGTTCGCGACCGGTGTCGGTGTCTCTTGGGACGCAAAGAACGCTTGGAATTCGCGTAACGACATCAAGACTACGAGCGTTGCGCAATGGCTCGCAGCGAACCGCTCTGTGCTCGGAGGCCAGATCAGCTAGGGCAGCAACACAGCGCGTTGACGTCAGGGCTACTGTAGTTTGTCTCCAGGTGAACTCGTCGTAAATGTGCTTCTAAGCGACACGTATGCCACATGGAGGACAGTTGGCGTTAGGTTCCTGCTTGCTCGCTTGAGCAAATCGCCTGACAGACTGCGACGTGTCTTGTGCTCTCTGTTGGAATGGCTCAATGTGCAGCTCTCTCTCTCTCTCTCTCTCTCTCTCTCTCTCTCTGACAGTTCTTGCTCACGCACACGCATGCTCACCTCGCATTAGTGTCGACCACCTGGTCCCCCATGCGGCCATGTGAAGGATGCTTCTCTGCCAAAGCCCGCTCGTTGCGACCACCTGGTGTGCAACACAGCCCGCCGGCTCTTGTCAGTACTCTCCCCCCCAGTGAGTGGTAAAGCTTCGCGAGCACCCAGGCATCTCATTCTTCGATTCACCCCGGTCAGCACACCAGAGCTCTCCAGCTTTCACCACACTTCCAGCCAAGTACTCATCACCAACCACCAAGCATGGGCTGCTCGCAATCGACTCCAGTGCAAGAACCAGTGGCTGCTGCGCCATCGTCAAATGTGTCTGCTGGAGTGGCGGCTCCCGGCTCCGTGTCGTCTTCGCAGTCGGCTGCAGCTCCGGTGTCGAACGTCTCCGGCGCGAATGCAGCCGCTGCTGCCCAGTCCGCTCCGCTGAGTACCGCGCCGTCCAACAAGGCGGTTTTCGCGATCAGCGGCGTGTCGATCACCGAGCAGGGCATCGTGTACTACCACATCGAAGCCGCAGACGGCAGCGAGTCGATCAAGAAGCGCTTCAACGACTTCAAGCAGCTCTACGCCAAACTGCCGAACTCGTCACTGCTGCCTCCGCTGCCAGCAGCCAACCTCGGAACGCTTTTCCGCGGCAAGCACAACCCGGCGATGATCAAGGAGCGCGAGCAGCAGTTTGCAGTCGTGCTCAACGCGATCGGCAACAACGCGGCGTTCGCGAGCACTGACGCCTTCCAGGACTTCCTCAAGCCGTAGACATCGAACTAACTCGAATGCATGCTCGTTAGACTCATCCATCCGTTCGTTTGTTATCGAGTTCGTATGGCACAGCGCGTGGCGTCGTACTGTGGCGGCAAGGCGCGGGCATAGCGTTCTGTTCGCTGTGCTGTGTGTTTCTATGGTCAAGTGCACTAATAGAAAGTGCTGATGCATTTCAGCTTCAGGAGTCGAACGTCACCTCCCGTGTTTGAACCCCATATCCTTCATTTCTCCAACACCTGCGCATCACGATGAACACGAGAAGCCGAAGCGCAGCAGCAGCAGCAGTAGCCGCCGCCGCGACGACCAGAAGCTCGGACGATGACGACGCAGTCGACGCCGTGGCCACCGAGCTGCAGAGCGTCAGCATCTCCTTCTCGTCCAAGAAGGCGCCAGCGAAGGCGCCAGACGCGGAAGACGACCGGGAGGAGACCGCGACGACCTTCGCGCAAACCATCGTCGTACTCGTGAACAAAGTGTACGCAGCGCTCGGCAACGCGCAGCTCGAGAAAACCTACCAGCGCGCGCTGTTGCTCGAGCTGCGCAAGCTGCGCGGCGTGAACGTTGTGGAGGAGCTGAGCATTGACATCATGTACGACGACCATGTCGTCGGCCACCGGCGCGCGGATATCGTCGTGGACTTCGCGGACGGCAGCAGATGCATCCTAGAGCTCAAAGCGGTCGCGACAGGGCTCAAGGTTGAGTATCTCAAGCAGCTCAAGTACTACATGTGGGCATTCAAGGTCCCGCACGGAGTGCTCGTCAACTTCCCGCGCGTGCAGAACTTCCCCGACATCGACGACGACGCTGTCGCCGACAGCTTCACTCTGTGTGGGCTGCAGGGCGACGTGCTAAGCAATACCACCCTGCGCAAGCGCCCCACCACCACCT
>JAASGA010000593.1:0-15900 GCA_023334105.1 Globisporangium nodosum
GTACAAGACCAGTAAGACGTGCTCCAGCTGCTTCCGCGAGCTCGAAGAAGCTGTCGTGCGTCCAATACCTGAAGCCGCTGCCGCGCCATCCCGGCAGGTTCTCCGCTGCACCAACAGCGCATGCAGAATCACCTGGGAGCGCGACGTCAATGCGGTACGAAACATGTATCAGCTAGCTGTCGGGGTGGTCACGAAGAGCGAGCGCCGCGCGGAGCTTCGTCAGTGACCGACTGCAGCAAGCTGAAGTGAGCGTGGGCACGGCGCAATGAGCGAAAGATCGCGAGCGAATCGATATTCCCACACGGTGCGCCCGTATTTGAGGTCAGCAAGTTAGAAAGGCTAACTTGAGAATCTCATCCATGTCATTAAATGTTACCCGCACGTCAAAAGAGAATCCATTTTCGATATCAACGCGTCGCCTAATTAGTCGTTCACTCACTAGCTCAAAGTATGGGCAAACGCAGTGCGAGCGGCGTAGGCGGCGACGCGGACTCGGGCGGCCCAGCGACCGCCGCTCAGCCTGCGTCTTCGCCAGTGTCGGCGCTCAGCGGGCCCGCGAGCGTGTCGGCCGTGTGGTCGTACTTTGACAAGGACGCGGCCGGCAATTCGGTCTGCAAGTTCTGCGCGCGCGTGATCAAGGGCCAGCACTCGAGCAACCTGCTGTCGCACCTGCGCACCGCCGGCCGCGCGGACGCCGCGCACCAGCAAGCCAACAATGCGTGCGAGGAGCACCGCAAGACCAAGCGCGCCGTGAAGAAACAGAAGAGCTTCTCGCCCGAGGACCTCGCCGCCGACTACCCGCAATTCGCCGCTGTGCTCGCCAAGGCGGCGACTGCGGGCACCGCCGCTCTCACTACTGCAGTTGCCGGCGCGGGGCTCGCGCTCCCTGCGTACACCCCACCGCCAGCGCCGACTCCCGCGCTGTCGCCGGCTGCGGCGTTCGTCAAGTCGCAGCACGAGAGCTACACGGCGGCTTACGGTGGTCTCCAGCCGACTGCGCTCACGCTCAGCCAGGATCAGATCGCGCAGGACCTCGGTGCGTGGTGGTTACTGCTCTTGTGTTGCAACGCCAACACACGTTTCCTCATGATGCTGCCGATGATCAGCACTTGCGGCGGTGGTGGACAACCTGCCGCTCAACTTCGCCTCCAAGCCCGGCTTCCAGTTCTTCCTGCAGCAGTTGCTCGGCGAGAAGCGGCTCGCAGTGCCGAGCGAGGACGCAATCACGAAGAGCGTGCTGGTGCTCCATGACAGCATCGTCGTCGCGACGAAACAAGCGATGCAGAAAGCGAACTCGGTTCGTGATCCCTTTCTCTCTCTCTCACTTTCTCTCGACGATGGTTGAGTTCCATCGCCTAACATGGGATGCATCGTGCGCCTCCTCCTCTGTGCCTCTTTGCTGCACAGGTCGGAGTGTCGCTCGAGACGTGGACGCTTCCAGCTCACTCGACGCCGAGAACCAGGCAGTACATCGCCATCAAGGTCCACTTCAGCGTCAACTTCCGCGCACAGGATGTGGTGCTGGGGTGCGTGCCAAGCAACGAAGTCGGCAGCGTTGACGGGCTGAAAGCCGTCCTGTACCAGCTCTTTGAGGTGAGCGGTGCCCTGTCGTTCGTTGCATGCGGCATCGCTGTGAATGGATATGCTGACTCTGTTACTGCGTGTATCCTCGCAGCGAGTGCACATCAAGAACAAGGTGATCGCAGTTGTGAGCGACGGCGTGCCGCTCTTTCGTCATGGTGGTCGCGCGCTTTGCGCGGTAGACATCCCGTCGGTCTTTGTCGGAGCGACTTTGGATGGTCGCGCGGAGTCGACTGGCACTGCACAGGAGACCATCCCGATCAAGTCCGCGCCGGCATACTTGCGTGCAGCGCTGAGCAAGCGAGCGTTCAGCAAGGCGTTTCCGTCGATCGTGGGAGACATTGAGTCGTTCATCGAGCGCTTCACCGCGAACAAGGACGCGCACGCACTGTTCAAGAGCAAGCACCCGTTCATAGACCTGAAGGCGGGGCTGGCTGATTCGAAGCCGTTCTTCGACTTTCTCCGTGACCTGCAGGACACGCTGGAGTCGCTGGAGCAGCTGTCTCAAGACTACGAGGTCGAGCATCTCGAGGCGGCGGTCCTCGAGTGGATTGGCTTGATGGTGAAGAAGTTGCGTCCGTTCGCGCGGTACTCGGACGCGCTCGAAAGCGAGAAGCGCAAGAAGACGGGCAGTGACAAGGAGGTGAACAGGAGCGGTCTCTCGAGTGTCTCGACGCTCGCGGCGGCGCTCGTGAACTACGCGGAGCGCCAAGCCGCATCTCACGGTGTTCCTCCGCAGTTCAACCCGCCAGCGTGGAAGCAGTTCTTCTTGCAGCTGGCGCGCGAGTTGCGCGAGCAGTTCGCCGCACTTCCTGCGATCTGCTACGCGGCAACGCTGTTCGACCCTCGATACAAAGACAAGGAGAACTGCTACCTCACGCCCGAGACCGAGTTGGAAGTCGGCAAGTCGTACCTCCGTCGCCTGTTCGGGTACATGCCCGAGACCGAATGCTCAATCTCGACGAACGCCGCCAGCAAGTCTTCTAGCGGAACGTCCAGCATCAACGAACCGAAGTCGTCACAGTCTTCTGACAACGACGACGAAGACGAAGACGAAGACGATGACCTGCTCGCGCATTTGCCGTCCGGCGCAAATGAGAACACTTCAGCAGACAACGAGTTCATCGCGACATGGCAGCGAGAGCTCGCAGCGTACCTCTCGCTTCCCCTTGCAGATCGGAATGCAGATCCCCTGGGGTGGTGGAAGACGAACCAGCTGCGGTTCCCGCTGATCGCTCCGTACGCCGAGATCTTGTTGTCGCTGCCAGCAGCGTCGAGCAGCGGCGAAACAGTCCGCGCTGATGTCCACCAGGTGCTGCTCCGCACAGAAGGCGATCCCGCGCTCGCGAGCAACCCAGCGCTGGTGGAGGCGTTCCTGTGCTTCCAGAAGAACAAGCAGAGCGCGCTCGAGTGGTTCCGCAGCAGCTCGTCAGAGGCGATCGCGGCGCTCGGGTCTACCGAGCAGGAGAGTGGCAGCACCAGCTTCAAGCACTTCGAGAACGTGTGAGCGCCCCCATCGAAGCAACCGCAGCAGCCACTGGTAGCGTCCGAGTGCGGGTTTTGTATCTGTTCGCATACCCATCGTGTATTCCGCAACGCACTCGTCCATTGCAACGCGCTTGCTTGACTCCACCGACCACGGAGGCACTGCGACGACACCGCTTGCTCGGACCACAACCGCACGAAGACGAGCTACACGGACGACTTGCGTGGCGAACGGGTAGCCGACGCGAACACCTCGCCGTGCACGTTCGTGACCTCTGCGTTGCGCAGGAAAGCGCCGAGCGCGCCTAGGTACCCCTCGTGCTTGCAAAACCGAGCCTCCATGCTGCCCTTGGACCAAAAGTTGATGGCGTACGCGAGCGTGCGCGACGAGATCTTGTTGTGGCGCAGGAAGTTCCCGACGAAGAAGATGCGCTTCGTGTTGTAGAGGCACGAGTTGAGGAACGCGATCTGCCCGATGTTCTGCGTGATCATCACGAGCAGCGCGCGTGCGATGTCGGCGTCCTTGACGTCCTCGCGAGGGGTGGAGATCATCTTCCCAAAGCTGCTCGCGACGGCGGTCGCAGGCAGATTGAACTTGTCGTACGCGCCGCCGTAGATGTCGCCGACGCTCATGTCCACATTCGCGTTTGAGCCGTCGACGCACAGGTCCAGCGCTTCGTCGTACGACGTGCACTTGGTCAAGAGGCGGCAGAGACCCCAGTACGTGCCACCGCCGATGCTGCTTCCGCTCACGCGCTCGAAGTCGTCCGGACCTTTGACGTGCAGCACACTCACGCCACTGCCGATGCTCACAAGCTGAGAGAGGGAGAGAGAGAGCGTTCAAGCGCCAACGAAAGAACAAACCTCAGTTCTCCACACAACCAACAACAACAGCAGCATCAGGAGGTGAAACACCCACCAGGTACGGGAACACGTCCTCGTTCACATCGTAGTGGATCACCTTCACGCGCGACGCAGCGAGCGATTTGAAGTCGACATCCTGCAACGCGAACCAACCGCGCGGGATCAGCGCGAAACACCTACGAACAACTCCAGCAGATGATCTTGTCACTGCGCACCTCGAACGTGTAGACCTCGTCTGAGAGCGTCGTGAGAAGGAAGTTGAGCCCCAAGATCGTGCAGTCGATCTCGTCGTACTTTTCCAGCCCGATGCCGGCCAGTTCCTCAAACACCTGCTCGTACTGCACACCACGCGAGCGCCACCTTGTTAGCCTGCAGCAGCAAATCCGCTTACGCCTGACCCACCCACCGTACCTTGTGCGCGCCGCCGCCCGTGCACGGCAGGGACCGCAGCGACTGGTTCAGACCTTTGTTCGCGATGAACTGGATCGCCTCCGGCGTCTGCTTGGTCTCGAACCGGATGAAGTGGAACACCTGCGCACATCGATCGCCGTCCCCACAGTAGCAGCCGTTAGCTCTTCATTTCCATTGCGTAGACCCCCGCGCGATCTCCATTTGCTGTCTGCACGCACGCCCTGCAGATTCTTCGAGTGCACGCGCAGCCGCACGTCCTGGACCCCCGACTGGCCGAACACCTCGTTCTCCGTCACAAACTTGGTCATCTCGCCCGCTGCGAGGTCGTGCGAGAGCGACCGCGGCCGCTTGCGGTGGTCCGGCGTCTCGCGGCGCTCAAAGTACACGATCTTGGCGAGCGTACCGCCTGCAGATTCACCCAAACAGACAAAGTCACGTCAGTCAGTTCCGTTGCCGTTCACTTTGCCACTCAGTCAGTCCAAGAGGCCACCAGCGCACCAATGTCGAGTCCGAAGCAATGGCCGAGGTCCGAGCTGGCATCGTTCACAGCGTTCGCGTTGATGAGCGGCGTCATTCGAGCGTAATTCGGCAGATTAAGAGGGCGGACGCACGTCTTGGAGATCTTCTTGAGCGTGACGCGCTGGCGCCAGAGACGGTGGCGGTCGCGCTTACGGCGCACGCAGAGAAGCAGCACGGAGCCGGAGAAGAGGAAGAAGCCGCCGGTGACGAGCGCGCGCTCGGCCATGGCGCTCCTCACTCGCCCGCCTTGAACTTGTGATTTGCAAGCGAAACCCGACGTTTTACGCGAGTCATGATTCCCATGATTAGCGTAAAGCACCGCGTTTTAGCATAAAGCGTCGCAATAAAAACCGAGGTGCTTGTAGTTTAAGCTTTCGAGAGAGTGCTCGAGATGACGTCAAGACACTCATCTTGCTACGCATGCCAGCGCATGGAGCAGCACAACACATGACTCGCGAAGGTCGAGCTGATATGCTTGGTCATGGTCTTGTCAAAGAATCGGGGTACAACACGGTCCAAGTCAGGTTTCACAGCCTCGCAGTGGATACATCTCCTGATTCACTCCTCTGAGCGGCCTCGAGACATCCGAGACACCGAGTAGGTAATAATTGCCTCGATGTCCTTCGTTGAGGACCTCCCCCCTCCCGCCGCAGCGTCAAAGCATGAGACTACCCACGAAGCACGGGGACCTGTTTGATTTGAATCAAGCGACGGCAGCAAGTCTCTGATATCGCTCGAACGCGTGTTTGATACACCCAGGCGATGGTAGCAACCCAGCGAGCTACGCGAACTCCGCGCCGAGCAAGCCAATCAAACGAGCGAGCGTGGCAGAACTGTGAGCAGCTGAGTGAGGGCTCCTTGCCTGAGGTTATCTCGATTGCGGGTGCTGTCTTTGCATGGCAAACGCTGTGAGATGGATTGTGAAGCGAACTTGTCCGTCGCCGTCGCGGGTTGAGACTCCGAGCACCGGGAGGCAACCACCGTTTCGGGGTGTGCGTGTGTGACCGCTGTCCACCATTCAAGGGCGGCCTGCACGAACGCCTGTGCGACTCGATGAAGGTCGTGCGATAGCTCGTGAGCGCCTTGTTTGAATCCGGCTGTTCATGTCCGAAAATCCCGCTGATCTTTTCAAAAATCGTCTCGATTTTGTGGATTTACCCGGATTTTGACCTGTCACTCCAGATCTCTTTTATTCCTGACATCGTCTACTAGTCTTCATTTGATCTGTACAAATACGAATTTCAGCATGTACACTATCTTCACGTGATACAGTACCCTCTAATAATTTTGTCGGTGGGAGTGTGTGTGACAGTCAGTCCGCTACTAATCCAGGTGCTCTTGACATCCACCTCGCCAAGCGTCAACCGCTCGGAACCCGGAAAGCAGAGGAGGAGCACGATGGCGCCGCCGCCGCTGGCCACATTTCGACTCGCCGCGCCGCCCGCATGCCGCTCAGCTCCCCGCCGGTGCCTTCACCCGCGCGCGCCTCGTCGCTGCCGCGCCGCCTCTCGTTCTCGCACGACGCCGCACAGCTGCACTTCGCCTCCGCCATGAAGGATGTGCAGCAGTACATCGGAGCCCACCTGCCAGGCCTGCCAGCGGATCAACTCGCGCTGCTCGGCGTCAACGACGCCCGCGCGCGCTTCTACTTCGACGAGATCCAGCAATTCTTGGCGCACCACCGCGGCACTCGCGCAGAACAGCAGCAGCAGGAGCAGCGGCGGCCAACTCACCAGACCGAGCGACGCCGACGAGACAGCGACCTGCTGCTGCAGGACATCGACGCGTTCCTGGACGAGCTCGACCCGTCGCTCTTCCTCGCGGACGCGGTCACGGCGGCGTGCCGGATCAACGAGTCAGCGGCGACGACGACGACGACACAGCTGATGCCGTCGCAGCCAGCGTCGCGGCTCAAGCGCTCCTGCAGTTACATCCAGGAGATGCAGGCGCGCGCGTTCGCGTGCAAGAAGCCGCGCGCAGCGCTGACGACGGAGTGAACACAAGCGAAGTGAGAGATCCAAGGGAGCGATCGCAGCGACCTACCATCGAACCACCACACACGGATAGACCGGAGCGCAGTCGACACCACGGCGCTCCATCCACCACCCACACGACACACGACGAACGACACTAGACGCCGCCGCAGAGCACATACAATAAACCTATTTATTCACCATCATCAAGCATACTGCTTGCACTCCTCGGAGGTCTTAGAGCGACAGCGTGCATCCTGCAGCAAGAAGCTCATGTTGATGCTGTTTACGCTTTCGCGATCGCCAAGTCCTTCGAGAGCAATCCCTCGTGCCTGCTTCAAGTCGCGCTTGCCAAATGACATATGCGTGGATATGATGGCCAGAGACTTGGTTCTTCGGCTCGCTGGAGCTGTCAGCTACATGGATCGCACACACAGGCATCCAACATAAGTCAAAGACAGGCAGGCAACATGCAACATGACTCCAAAGTGGTGTTCGCATGCTGGTGCATACTCACCTCCAGTCTAACCCTTCTAATCGAGCGATTCCGATACTGCTCGCAGCCTTGAGATTTGCTCGTTTCGCGCTCAATTCCAGCACCCGACGCAAAGTCGAGCATGTTCCACGGGGCCGCAGCTCACGAGCCACACGAGCAGGTAGAGAGCAGCACGGGTGGTCTTCTTGTCCCCTCTATTACCTCACGCTCAAACACCCCTGTGTCCCCCCAGCGGCCGCCGCCGCGCGCCGACCCCAAGCGCGCGTGGCTCGACGCCATCATGAGCAAGGCACGACAGAGCGACGCGTCGCCATTCGCGAGCGCCGCGTCGCCATTCGCGAGCGCCGCGTCGACGCCTAGTGCGCCATCGGCGTTCGATAGTCGCGCGTCGCCGCACTTGTCGACGCTGGAGCGCTGGCAGCCGCCGCTTGCCGAGCAGCACCAGCAGCCGCTGCGTCGCCTCCCGAGCGCCGCTGCCGCCGCGATGTACCAGGAGCAGCTGGAGCTAGACGATTCGATCCTGGCGGGGATCATGTCGCTCGCGTTCAACCGCATGGTCAGCGAGCAAGCGTGTTGCTTCATCGCCAAGGGCATCTGTCACTTCTGCGGCACGAGCGAGCGCCACCTCATCCCGGTCGTCAACTTCTGCCCCGACTTCCACGTGCACCACTCGCTCTGCCGCGAGCACCTGCGCAAATTGCACAAGGTGCGCATGGAGGACATCTTCGCCGGCAAGAATCGGCCGACGGTCAGCAAGCGCTCGCTCCAGTGCGCAGTCTGCAGCCGCTCGTGTCCCTGCTCGACGTGCCTACTGGAGAAGCAGCACGAGATCAGCAAATACAAGCGGTGGCTCGCCGGCGAGCACGAGTACGGGCTGGACAGCGAAGATCTCGTGGCTGGGATCGAGCAGGCGCCGCAGCTCAGAGCCCTTGCGCCGACTGCGCAGCCACGGGGTGACTTTAGAGGACTCAATGCCAGCACCAGACCAGGCTACCTGACGACAGACGATATCCAAGGCGAACGTGACCCCCAGCGCCAGCAGGAGTCGTATCCGCGTCACCTCAATGAAGCTCCACCGCCGGGCTACGAAGCGTCTTGGCGTGCAGAATACACCCGAGGCGACGACCTGGAGTTACTCACGAGCCTCCAGGCTGGCGCGAAGCCTCCGTCGCATCCGTTCCGTGGAGCGAAGCGAGCAGCGAAGGAGTCTTCGATGTTGTCAGTGCAGACTCCGATGCCACCCATGCCAGCTATTAGCGCGCCGGTCGAGTCGCCGTCTGCTGCGCACGTGATGAACTGCGCCGAGTCGGAGAAGTCGCTGGTGCGCTTACTGACGACGTTGAACCAGGATGTGCCGCTGCAAGAGATGCCAGCCGTGGCAGAGCCGAAGGATTCGCGGTTCCTGCCACCTTCATCAGGCGGCAAGAGCTCGAACATCAGTTCGCTTCCCCAGCCCACCTTTCCGGAGAAGCACCACAGCGCTTCGAAAAGCGATGTCGAGTCCGCTGAGAGCCATGGATATCAGGTCGACACCTCCGTGGCAGACGCCGACGGATCGGCGTCCACTTCATCGAGCCGCAACTCGAAGCGGAAACGAGCGGCAACCGCACACGCAGACTCGGAGACGAGCAGTGAGTCATCTGCGACACACTCAAGAGGAAGGCGTCTCCCGACTCCGAAGCGCGGCGAGGTGCGTCCGTCGCTGCTGCATGTAATTTTCATAGTCTTGAGGCTGACGATACGTTGCGTTCTCTCTCAGGGGAGCACTTCGACTCGAGGAGCGGGGGCGCAAAGTGAGAGCGCGTCCAGCTCGCGTGCGACCGGGAAGGGGAAAGCTGCTGATGCTCGACAGCGCTCCACGCCGAAGGCGTCCCAACACGGGCGAAAGCGCCGCGCCGACACGCCGAGCAATGCCTATCCCTCGGCGCCGGAAAAGAAAGGACCTGTGTCCCGCAGAGGCAGCTCGAAACGCAGTCCTGAGAGTGCATCGCAGGGCCGGCGACCCAAGAGGCAGTCTGCACGAGCACGAGAGGAGTACGAGGTCGACGACGAGAGCGACAGAGACGAGGGCGGCGAGGACAGCGAGATCGACACGAACCTGGACTACTGCGAGGTGTGCTTGGCGGCTGGAGACCTGGTGTGCTGCGACGTGTGCCCTCGGTCGTTCCACTTGTCGTGTCTGAAACTCGACGAGAGCGAATTGCCGGAAGGCGATTGGCAGTGCGCCGAGTGCATGAAGCCGTCGTTCTTTGTGAGGTACCTCGCTCTCGTGCACATGAAGCAGAGCGTGTACGGCAAGTGCGTCGAGACGATCCGATGCCTCAAGTCGCACCCATTCTCGAAGCAGTTCCTGAGTCCGGTGAAGAATATCGGTCACTACCGGAGCATCGTGAAGCACCCGATGGACCTGACGACGATCGAGACGAAGCTCAAGTCGGACAAGTACACGAAGGGTTCGAGTGGTCAACCTGGCGACAAGAGCATTGACATCGAGTCGTTCGCGAACGATATTCGCCTGGTCTGGGCGAACTGCAAGCTTTTCAACGACGATGGCTCGGGCATCACGCGAGCTGCGGACGAGCTGGCGACTGGGTTTGAAGATATCTACGAACACCTGCGACAGTACGTTTCCTCGACGGCGAAGCAGGCTGCGAAGAGTGCGAGCAAGACCCCCTTGGCTCCATCGCGGAGCAGCGCGCAGGTGTCAAGTGGACCCAACCGCAGTGTGCCGTCATCACCGTCATCGAAGTCTGGAGTCGCTGCACAAGAGATGCAGCAAGTGAACGAGGAAGACGGAGCGAGCAAGACGACAGCATCGAAGGACGAAAGTGGGGACTCGTCGACTGTTGCTGCTCCGCCACAGCCCAACTCGGGTGGCACGACGGAGACAGCAGCAACCAGCGATTCGGGAGCAGCACCATCACTTGACGACGGACGTTCCGGTGATTCGTCCGAGGCATCGGGTGCTCCTGTCGTCGTCACCGACTCGAAGGCGAAGAACGCGTGAGACGTTGTTATGTGAATGAGTTTGCGTGCGTTTCGACTCGCGTCTCCTTAGATCGCTTCTTGCGAGAGCTCGAGCTCGACCTCGCCATGGACCTGACGCTCGAGGAAGAAGGCGCGCAGGTGACCGCGGCGACGTCCTTCGACCCGAACTTCCCGCCAGCCAACATCCTCGACGGGTACGTTGTGCTGACGATGCAGGTTGGTTATATAGAGATCGCAAACAGCAGCATGCACACTGAGAGAACGATGTGTGCGGGTATGTGTGTTGCTGGATCACACGCATACTTAGAGAGCAGGCGACCAAGTGGGTGACGACAGGAAGCTTCCCACAGGAAGTGGTCGTGCAGTTGGCGACGACCGCGTCCATCTCGCGCGTGAAGACCTGGAGCACGAATGTCAAGGAAGTCACGGTCGAGGTGTGCAGCGGACCGACGCCGACCAAGTGGGAGAAGCTCTATGAGTCGAGTGCGTGGTGCTCTGCGGGGCGAGAGACGAGTGGTTTGCGTCGTATTAACCCTCGCGATCTCTCTGCTATTCGCTTCCGCGCCAGAGCTGAGCGAGAACGACGGGAACCTCCAGATCGAGAGCGAGAACGTGAAGCTCGGGGACGCGTCGTTCATCAAGTTCAAGATCGTCTCTGGCTGGAACGACTTCGTGGCGCTGCACCGCGTGAGCGTCGAGGGCTCGACGTCCCGGCGATGAGTGCTTCTCGGCACCGGATGCGCAGAGCGCAAGTGGCCACAAACAAAGATCTCGTTGTCTGCATTGCTTCGCCACAAGCTCACGGGCGGCGACGATGGCCGTTCCCGTCGAGGGATGCCCTACGTGCTCTGCAGCCTGCCTACACGCCAGCAGACTCTCTACTTCTTCCCGAAGAACGACGTGAGCGACTTCATGCCTGATCGGTCCACGTTCGCGAGTTTGCTCTTCTTCTTCGCTGCTGCGGAGTTCGCAGACGACGGGGTCCGCTTCGCTCCTGCGCCACTGTCCTCTTGCTGGCGCCGGTCGAACCGCTGGAAGCTCTCGCGCGGGTTCGCTGGACCACCGGCCGCCTGTTTTACTGCTGGCGCCTGCTTCTCGATACTAGAGCAACCAGGAGAGCAGGGTGAGAGAACCGCTCATTTGCAACCACACACTGGCAGGAGGTACACGTACTTGAGCTCTTTGTACAGCAGCTCCTTGACCTCGTCAGGGAGGTAGTCGGCGATGACCTCGACAGCACCTCGCGTGAACTCAGTCGGGTCCAGAGGCTTGCTGGTACTTGCAACCTTGTCCTCCGTCCTGGAAGGAGTGGCTTGGCCGGGCAGCACAAAGTTCGCATCGACGCTACCAGAGTTGCTCTGCGCTCTCGCCTCGCTCGTCTGCAGCGCGAGCGTCTTGGCAACTCGGGCCACCTGTTCCACAGCAAGCAACACGACTGAGCCACGTCTTCAGCATTAGCAATTCCCGCTCATTCACAGCGCACCTTGGCGCGAAGCCACTTGAGGATCTTGGTCTCGTTCGCCGTGACGAACAGGGCGTCGAGGCTGCCGTCGCCCTGCACGTCGCAGATGACGCGGATCTTGGTCTCCGAACATGCGTCCACCTCGAGCAGCCACGAGTTGTGGTCCTGTGCGAGCAGGTCGCTGAGCGCCATGGCGCGCGCGCGCTGGCGCCACGAGCTCGCGAGCAGCACGAAGAGCGGGTCGAGCGGTGTGAGCACGAGCACGCTGCCGTCTGCGCCGTCAGCCAGAGAGCAGCACGTTCGTTAGCGCACACAAAGGCGCAGCATCCTCCGAGTCATACATCCAATAGAACCAGAGCAGCAGCAGCACGTCCGATACCTTGCTGCACGTCGTTGCCGACGAACCAGCTCCTGGCGTCCGGCGCTGGCGACTGCGCGCGCTGCAGCTCCAGCAGGCGGCGACCAGCGACCGCGAGCTGCCGCTTGCGCACCGCTGCCGCCTGTGAGGTGGACCACGTCACCACCGTGTACAGCGGCTTCTCAGCCGCGTCGTTGTGGAAGCGCTCGAGGCGGCTCTCGCTACCGAGCGCCGGCGCGACCAGGAGCGCCTTCCTGCCCATGATATTCAAAATACACTATCAGATTATAGTGATGAAAACGAGGGAAACCGATTCGCGCTTCCCGCCAAAAAATATTGACTCGAAATTTGCAGTTGACTCTAATTGCTCATTTCCGCTCGTCACACGTCACACGTGCATCCGTCGCTCTCTTCTGCTCGCCATCGGCACTGGTCCAAACGCACTTTCGCTACCAGCGCGCAGAGCCAGCGAACATGGCGAAAGGTGCGACTGCTGCTGCTGCATGCGAGAGGAGCGCTCGTGCTGACCGTTCCTCCGTCTCCTGCTGCTCTGTGGTGCGCTGGTTACTTGGTCGGTCGGTCGCAGGAGTCACGAAGCCCAAGACGCAGCAGCGCTCCATCGCGTAAGGCGCTCGTCGCACACCAACCTTCTCACCATGTGCTGGTGCTCTCTTATCTTCTGGTGCTCACCTGCTACTGCTGCGCTTCTGGGTCACACGCAGATCGTTCTTTGCGTCGCCGCCGCCAGTGAAGCGCAAAGCCGTCGACTCGGCGACGGACGAGAGCGAGAAAGCGGACGAGAAGGGAGCCGGGGTCAAGGCGAAGACGAAGGATCTCGATGCCGACAAGGTCGACGATGACGATGAGAGCAACGAGACGAAGCCTGCTGCCAAGAAAGCAAAGATCGCGACGCCGGAGAAGACGTGGCAGCTCACACCAGCAGCCAAAGATCTCAAGAAGAGCGATGCTGCAGGAGAAGAGCGAAAGCAAGCGGATGGCGATGTGGACATGCAGCCCACAGCTGACGCCGAGAAGGACTCTGACAGCGACGACAATGAAGACGACACTCTGAAGGCGACGCCGTCGAAAGCGAAACGTACGTGATCTGAGCCGTGATGTACTGACCTCGCTTGCGTGGATACTCTTCCTAACCATTCCCTCTCTCTGTATCCCTTCATATAGCTGGAAGAAGGCGTCTTCGACAGCGAGTCGATGACAGCGACGAGGACGACGACGACGACGACTTTGGGTTCACAAAGAAGAGTCCGCCTGCGAAGAAGCAAACGCCGGCGCGCGCGAGCACCAAGGACGTTCCGATCGACCTCGCGTCGTTGGATGAAGAGGCAGACGCGACATCGAACGTCCAGGCAGCAAAGCGTTTGCCCTCCACCACGAACGGCGGCACTAAGAAAGCCAAGGACCAAGTGAAGCCGATAGCTAAGATCGCTGACACAAAAGCTGTGGATGGCGATGCGAAGGTTGGCAAAGACGAAGGCGAAGATGCGACGGAAGAACCGGAGATCGAACACGCGGACAAGGAGGAGCAGGCAGAGAAGGCACAAGAACCTGCAGTTGCAGCCAGCCCGAAGCCCAAGAGCACGACATCTCAGTCGAGCGACGGATTCTTCGGTGTTCGAGCGGAGAAGCTCAAGCCAACCCAGGGGTCAAGCGAAAAGAGCAGCAAGTCTGACAGCACGGTGACAACAGAGGCTGCGGATGGTGGTGACTCCGATGAGCCTTCCAGCATTTCGTACTCGGCGCTGGCCCACTTGTTCAACACAATCGAAGCGAACTCCAGCCGTCTCGTGATTCAGGACTTGCTGCTCAAGTTCTTCCGCGACGTCATCCGCCGCGCGCCGCAGGACCTGCTCGCGTGTATCTACCTGTGCGTGTGCACCGACCTCGCACCGCCGTTCGAGAACGTCAAGATCGGAATCGGCGATGCGATCCTGATGAAGGCGATCGGCGAGGCCACAGGCACGAACATGAAGTTCATCAAGGAGATGTACCAGAAGGAAGGAGATCTGGGCAAGGTCGCGCAGAACGCCCGCTCGAAACAGCATACGCTGTCGTTCGCGTCGACAAAGCCTGCGGTCGCGAAGGCGAACGTTCTGGGCGTGCAAGATGTGTACAACCAGTTCGTGAAGATCGCCAAGATGACGGGCAACAACTCGCAGCAGCAAAAGTGCTCGATCATCAAGAGCTTGCTCGTGAAGTGCGAGAAGGACCGCAAGAACGAGACGAACTCGGCAACGCAGAGCGCCGCAGAAGGTGCCAAGTACATCATTCGAGGTCTGCAGGGCAAGCTGCGCATCGGGCTCGCGGAGAAGTCGATCTTGATCGGACTCACGTACGCGTTCATGCTGGAGAAGGACCAAAGCGACAAGGAGAAGCAGCAGGAGGCACTCGCACAGGTGAAGAAGGCGTTTGCGGAATGTCCGAGCTACAATGCGCTGGTGGCGGCGTTCCAAGATGTGCAGAACGAGTCCCCGACGAGCCCGTTGCTGCGCTTGAAGGACTTTTCGAAGGTAGCTGAGCGCTGCGTGCTGACCCCAGGTACTCCGGTATCTCCGATGCTGGCGAGACCCACGAAAGCGTACGCCATGGTCTTCGATCGGTTCCAGGGGATGCCGTTCACGTGCGAGTACAAGTATGACGGCGAGCGCGCGCAGATCCACATCCTCCCGAACGGCGAGATCGCGATCTTCTCGCGGAACTTTGAGAACTCGACAGAGCGGTTCCCGGATGTCAAGCTCATGATTGCGAAGGCGGCGAAGAAGAACAATGTGCGGAGCTGCATTGTGGATGCCGAGGTGGTCGCAGTGGACAAAGCAACGAACAAGCGGCTGCCGTTCCAGATCCTGAGCACGCGCTCGCGCAAGGTACGCTCGAGCACGCGCGCGCGTTTTGTATTGTGGAGCGGAGTTGCGTCTGTTGTGCTGGCTATTGACATTGCTGCGTTGGGTATATGTTGCGTTTCAGAACGTGAAAGTCGAGGACATCAAGGTTCCCGTGTGTATCTACGCGTTCGACTTGCTCTTTCTCGACGGCGAGTCGTACTTGCCAAAGCCGCTGGCGGAACGCCGCAGCAAGCTGAAAGAGATGTTTGAGCTGGAGGCAGGTTCGTTCGAGCTAGCGACGTCGATTGACGTCGAAGCGAGCGAGGGGATGAAGGACGACGCCGACGCGATGGAGGTGGCGGTGGACACGGTTCGCAAGTTCCTCGAAGAAGCTGTGCGGGAGAACTGCGAAGGTTTGATGGTGAAGACGCTGCAGAAAGAAGCCACGTACGAACCCGCGAACCGATCGCACAAGTGGCTCAAGCTCAAGAAAGATTATCTTGACGGGATCGGCGACTCGGCAGACTTGGTGCCGATCGGAGCGTTCCACGGGCGCGGCAAGCGCACTGGAGTGTATGGCGCCTATTTGCTGGCGTGCTACGACCCCGAGACAGAGATGTACCAGCCGATCACGAAGCTCGGCACGGGACTGTCGGACGAAGTGCTGAAGCAGTTCTACGAACAGCTGAAAGAGAAGGTGGTGGAGAAAGCACCGCAAGACTACGCAATCGGCGAGGGTATCAAGCCGGATGTGTGGTTTGAGCCAACGTGCGTGTGGGAGATCCTCGGTGCGGATCTGTCGATTTCGCCCAAGTACACGGCCGCCATGGGACTCGTGGCTCGCGACAAAGGAATCTCGCTGCGCTTCCCGCGCTTCATTCGCATCCGCGACGACAAAAGCACGACGCAGGCGACGACATCTA
>JAASGA010000594.1:0-15897 GCA_023334105.1 Globisporangium nodosum
TACTACCTCACGCCGCAGCGCTACACGCTCTCGATCCTTGTTGCGACCATGTTCGGCGCGTGCGATGGCGGTGGCAGCGGCGACGAGATCGGCTGCCAGGTGCTGGCGAACCCGGGGCCGGGCGTGCCGCGCGGCACCACAATCCAGCAGTACGTCGAGCGCGTGTTCCTCATGCGCCACGACGAGATCTGGCGCGACGTCGGCATCCTGCTGGCGTTCCTCGTCGGCTTCCGCGTGCTGGCGGCGCTCGCGCTGCGCTTCATCAACCACCAGAAGAAGTAGACGCCTACCAGAAGGTCATGCGCCAGGACGATGTCCACCGCACTGTGGTGGCGCTCTAGCGGCATTCGACACTCGATGCTCGATGCTCGACGCGTCGGAACGTGTGGGGTTCTGAGTATAGAGCTGCATACGAACCGAATCGTTCGAATTCACCTTTGCCCAACATACTTGTCCTCTAGGATCCTTGATCGTGCGAGTTGGAGAGCCTTCACTCACGCCAGACAGCTCGTACTTGGACACCGCCGTGCCGCCGTCAACTCAGGCGTCGATACAGCTTAGCTCCTCGTTAGATACTCAATTGCATACTACCGCGTTCGCGTGAGCACCGAGTCGGTGGCACCTAAGTGCTTCGCTGCATGCGCCACTTGCCGACTGGGAGGATCTGCGCGACAGCTTCGTCGATGAGCTGCTTTTTGCGGTGGGGCGTGCAGCCAGCATCAAGACGCTCCCCTTCCTTGTCAGCTCCACTCTTCTCGTGTCTGGATCTCGCAGACTCGCTTCGCTCACCGCTGCTCCCGTCATGCACATGGGTGTCTGTCGCATCGATCGTCACCACATGAGCCCGTAAACTTGTTCGCTCGAGGCGCAGATCAAGGATGGGCGGAGCGAAGAACAAAAGGCGACGAACGACGACGACGACGATGGCGGGGCGAGAATGAGAGGAGATCGACGCTCGAACAGCGCTTCGCGCGGACTCTCTTTTCTGTCCACTGTTAGTTGGTCGATCGATCGTCAGCGTAGCGATCTGTGATCGCGAGCGAGCGACACGGAGTGACGTACGGGTGAGCAGCGCTCGAGAGTGTGGACTGTGGGCTTGTCTCCTTTTTGCTAGTCGGGAGAGTGAGAGTGGCAGATGGAGGAAGTGGCATCGACATCCTGTTCGATCCTGGTTGAAGCCGCAAGTCGGCAGCCAGCCAGACAGCCCCGGGATGGACTGAACTCGCGACGAGGGCTGTCATCGCGAGGAAGAAGCTCCGGCGACAAGCCACCAAGCAGCATCAGCACCAGCAGCAGCAAAAGAGGGTGACATCTTCTCACCTCCGAGCTGCTACTGGCAGCTCGGAGGGCAGAGACTGTCAACTCTTCTCCCTGACTGACTGATGCGATCTGTATACACACCAAGTGTTCGCTTCATGCTTGACCATCCGCCGATTGAGCCCCCACTCTGGCGAGAAGGACGCTCGTCTTGACAGCCTCTTGCTCTCGCGCATACACACAGGTGCAGCAAGTGCTACCCCTCCTCGCTCAGCACTCAGTATCCCCATCTCGGTTGTTGTGCTCTTCATTATGGTCCCGGACGTCCCGAACTTCACGACCTCTCGAAAGCGATCGCTCGTTTCTAGCGGGGGCTTTTTCGCGCTCGAAATTCGGAAATGCGCGGCGACCACGAAGCTCCGGAAGAAGCTGCGGCGGCGACGGCTGCGACCGCCCGCGAAGGCGAAAGCGGCAGCGAAGGCGACGACCGCAGTCGCGCGGAAGCGCAGAGTGATGGTCCTCCCTCCGCGGACGCGTCCAGCGTGCCAAGCGAGGACAACGACAACAGGGAAGGCGACGAGAATGATGGTCCATCCCATGAGGACCCGCGCGCCACCACCGCCGACGACGACCACAATGAGAATGAGAACGAGAACGACAAGGAAGACGTAGGGGGAGAATCGACGGCGGAGGGCGAGGAGAGAGAGCCGGACGCGCCGACGCAGCAGCCGCTGCCGGCGACCATGGGAGCCACGCGCGCGCCGAACAGCTCGCACCCCATGTACCCGAGCTTCCCCGTGCCCGGGAGCAGCGCGCAGACGAGCGTGTCCCCGCGCCACCAGATGCAGTTCCCGTACGCGTCGTCGAACTTCGTGGCGCCTGTGCCCACGCCCATCCGCCCGCTACACGGCGACCCGCGCGCGAATGGCGTGTTGAGCCCCACTGCTGCGGTTGCTGCTGGAGGAGGAGGAGGAGGAGGTGACGACGGTGCGTCACCGTCGGGGAAAAGCACGATGCCGTTGCCTGTGCCGGCGGCACGCATGTTCCAGCACCAGGCGACGTCTCCGTCCTTCTACAACACCGCGCAGGACGGACCCGCGGCGGCGCCTAGCGGAGGGGGAGGAGAAGAAGCAGCAGGTGACACCCGGGGCTTCCAGGAGGCATGGGACGGCAGCGCTCCTCCAAGTGCTGCTACCGTTTCGCCTGCAGCTGCAGCGCCGGCGAACAGTGAGGCGGGATGGGGCAACCAGACTGCTGCTGTTGCTGTTGGGCCTGGAGGTGGGAATGTTGCTCCTCAAGATGGGAACCGCACGCCGGATCCCGGACTGCCTCCCCCACCGTTCGCGGCAGGCACGCTGCTGGCACAGCATATCGACGACAGTGTGTTCGCCATCGATCGCGCGAACCTCGCCCGCATGATGTCGTACGCGAAGAACGTGACGACACCCGCACAGGCAACAGCGATGGCGATCGACGTACTGCGCGCGACTGTCGCCGGCGACAAGGGTGCGCACGGCTGGAAGGACATGTACCAGCAAGACGAGTACGAGGTGCTGCTGCAGAAGGGCTCGATCGGGCTATGCATGAACATGAGCGTACGGATGGGCTCGGTCACTGTGACGAGCTTCCGCCGACCCGACGGCGGCATCATGGGGCCAGCGGAGGCGAGCGGAATGATCCGGATCGGGGACGAGCTCATCGCTGTGGACGGCTATCCGGTCCAGACGCAGGAAGACTTCGCTCGTGTCGTCTCGCGGCTCAAGTCGTTGCGTCCGGTGTTGCTGCGCTTTCGGCGTCCTGGAGGCGTCGGGCTTATTGGCAGGATGAACGATGTGGACGGGTACCGAAGTGGACTCCGGACTTCGATGACTGGGTTCGACAACCCAGAGTTGTTCACTGTGGGCATGTGGGAGATGGGTGTTCGATACATCTCTCCGAACCAGTGGGCGGCCGAGCTCCACGTCGATGGTGGTGGTATTCGTCGCTTGGGTGTCTACACGACTGAGAAAGAAGCGGCGCTGGCGTACAACCGGTACATTCACCAGACGTACGGGAACAGCGCGATCAAGTTTATGAACCCAGCCGGCAACATGTCGGCATCAGGTGGCTTGCCATCCCAGCAGCACCCGGGGATCTCTGTCGCGGCGTCGAATGTGCGCGACATCAAGCCTCTCCAGCGTCCGGCACGAAGACCAGAGGTGCGCGTGGCGTTCACGCCCGAGCAGAAGGAGCAGCTGCGCGCGCAGATTATGGTGTTCAAGTACTCATCTACCAACTCGGCGATCCCGAACGAGTTGCTTAGTCGAGCGCTGCGAACGACAGCGCACAACCACATTATCCAGCAAACTGTTGACCCGAAGAAGCGGAAGACGTTCTCGGCGCACACGGTCACGAAGCCGGTGAAGAAGAAGACGAAGAAGGGACGCGGCAAGAAGAAGCAGTTCTCGGACGAAGACGAGGACGAAAGCAACTCGGACGACAACTTTGCTGCAGCTGCGCCGCCGAAAGAAGTGAAGCCGACGCGTCGATCCGGAAGAAACGCTGGCAAGGCGAAGAAGTCGTACGTGAAGGAAGAGAACGAGTCCGACTTTGAGTACAGCGACGAGGAGAAGTCAGCGCAGAAGGTGAAGAAGCCCGAGGCACCGAAGGGACCCCAGATCGACAAGATCATCAGCATCCGATTCTTCAAGGAGACCAAGGAGGACAAGGAGATCGTGATGCAGTTCCTGATCAAGTGGAAGGACGTCTCGTACCTGCACGTGAGCTGGCTGAACGTGACTCAGATTGAGCGCTTCGGACAGCACTCGATCATGAGAATGCGTCGGTACCTCCAGAAGAACAGTCGCACAGTGGAAATGGCTCGGGAGAACGTTGTCGTCGGAGAAGAGAAGGACTACAGCGCGTACTTCAGTGACGCATACGTGGAAGTGGACCGCATATTGGCGATGAAGGAAGTGGAGGAGCCCGAGGAAGTCAATCCGTTCAACAACCACGGTGCGGGCGAGGACGACGACGCGAAGCCGGTGATGAAGCGGGGGAAGAAGTACCTGGTGAAGTGGCGGGACTTGAGTTACGTCGACTGTTCCTGGGAGTGGGAGGACGAGCTGACAGACGACCGCAAGATCGCGGCGTTCCATCGGTACAACCACCCGCCGATCATCAACGGCGCCCACCCGGCGATGTTCAGCGACGTTCGACCGGATGCGAACACGTGGGCGAAGTACCAAGAGTCGCCAGTGTATCACGGGCAGAACACGCTGCGGCCGTATCAGCTGGAAGGTCTCAACTGGATGGTGTTTTGCTGGTACAACCGCCGCAACTGTATCCTCGCAGATGAGATGGGTCTTGGCAAGACCGTGCAAGCGACGTCGATTTTGGAGCACCTTCGTCAACGCGAGCACATTCGTGGACCGTTTCTCGTGGTGGCGCCGTTGGCAACTCTCGGGAACTGGAAGCGCGAGATCGAGACGTGGACGTCGATGAACTGTGTTGTGTACCACGACTCGGAGGGCGGCGCCGACATCCGCGCGTTCATTCGCGAGCACGAGTTCCACTACGCGTCGGACGTCTACAAGAAGCGCGGCATCTACAAGTTCAACGTGCTGGTGACGTCGTACCAGACCTTGATGATGGATGCTGAGTACCTGGACTCGATCCACTGGCGATACGTCGTGATCGACGAGGCGCACAAGCTGAAGAACCGAGAGGCAAAGCTGTTGCAGTCGCTGAGCAACTTCCACTGGGACTCGTGTCTTCTAATGACTGGTACGCCGCTGCAGAACGGCGTGTTCGAGCTCTGGTGTCTTTTGAACTTCATCGAGCCGGAGAAGTTCACGAGTCAACAGGAGTTCTACGACGAGTACGGCGATCTGAACACGGCCGAGCAGGTTGCGCGCCTGCACGAGCAGCTTCGCCCGTACATGCTCCGGCGCGTGAAGGAGGATGTCGAGAAGAGCATCCCGCCGAAAGAAGAGACGATCATCGACGTGGAGCTGACGACACTGCAGAAGAAGTACTACCGCGCGATCTTCGAGCGCAACCGGTCGTTCCTAAACATGGGGTCAGCCGGAACGGTTGCGAACCTCGTGAACGTGGAGATGGAGTTGCGCAAGTGCTGCAACCACCCTTTCTTGATCCGGGGTGTCGAAGAGAAGGAGTGCGCGCGGTTTGACGAGCAGCAGCGAACGAAGATTTTGATCCAGGCAAGCGGGAAGACGGTGCTGCTCGACAAGCTGATGACGAAGTTCAAAGCCGAGAAGAAGAAGATTCTGATCTTCTCGCAGTTCAAGATCATGCTCGACATCATCGAAGATCTGTGCCAGCTGCGAGGCTATGGCATCGAGCGCTTGGATGGCTCTGTCCGCGGTAACTCGCGCCAAGCTGCGATCGACCGGTTCAACAACCCCGACTCGGAGACTTTTGCGTTCTTGCTGAGCACTCGTGCGGGCGGAGTGGGTATCAACTTGATTGCAGCATCCGTCGTGATTCTGTTCGACAGCGACTGGAACCCGCAGAACGATTTGCAGGCAGTCGCCCGGTGCCATCGTATCGGCCAAACGCAGTCTGTGAACATCTACCGACTGGTGACGAAGAAGACGTACGAAGCCCAGATGTTCGACATCGCGTCCAAAAAGCTGGGCATGCACCACGCTGTGTTCGAAACCGGCGGCGTCCGCAATGAGTTTGACGGAGAGGACGGCGACAGCAGCAACATGATGTCGCTGATGTCTCTGGACCGCGAGAAGGTGGAGATGATGATCCGGTATGGCGCGTACGCGATCATGGGTGAAGACGATGAGCAAGACCCAGAGAACCGCGCGATCAACGAGCTCGATATCGATCAGCTTCTTTCGTCCAGTCGCACGATTCGCTACGATCCGACACGTGAAGATAAAGCTGACGGTGAGGAAGCAGAGGACGGCGAAGGTGGCGGTGAAGACGGACAGAAGCCGACGGTGTCCCAGAGCAATGCCATTTCGTTCTCGAAGGCGACGTTCACGGCAGAGACGTCGGACAGCACGATCGATTTCAACGACGAGCAGTTTTGGGAGAAGGTTTTGGGCCCGAAGCCTGTGCAGCTGCTGATGACGAAGGTGCAAGAAGGCGTGCTATCGACTGCCTCGAACGACGAGATCAAGGAGTTTTTGACCGAGTTGCGAGAGCTCGCTCGTGCGGTGGTGCAGGAGCGGCAGCGCGGCGGTTCTCTTGCGGACGCGGACCAGATCATGTCTATCCTGATCGAGCTCAAGGTCACGGGGCCGGTCGTCAAGGGTGTCGTGAATGTGCGAAACGTGGCAGCCGAGTGGCTGGATGTGATCGAGCGTCCGAAGCGCCGACGAAACCAGGAAGCTGAGAGCGAGCTGATGTACCTGGACTTGCTGGACGGGAAGAAGGAAGTGCTGCAGCAAACGAAGAAGGCTGGAGTTCGTGGTCGCAAAGCAAAAGGGAGTGGACCGAAGCGCGGGAAGAAGGCATATCAGAGCGACAATGAAGGCGACCTCGACGAAGACGACGACGTCAGGTCTTCGCGCAAGGCGAAGAAGGTCACCCGGAAGGGAGCTGATTCGGTTTCGGGTATCCGTATTGTGCTGAAAAGATCTGGTGAGTCGGAGCCGTTTACGATTCACAAGTTCGAAAGCAGCAAGCGAAAGATCCAGAAGAGGCTGCCTGTTGTTGGAGAGCCGTCGACCCCAACGCCGCCGAAGGCAGATGATGCTGACAAGGTGTCAGCAGAAAACGAGAATGCATCAAGTGACTCCGAAGACTCGCAGCCTGAGACCGCTAAGCGCGTAGAGGAGGACGAGGAAGAGGAAGAGGAGGAGGAAGACGAAGAAGAAGAGGAGGAAGAGGAGGAAGAGGAAGAGGAAGACACCCCTCAGAAGAAGCGGCGACGAGCACCGATGAAGAAGCGCGGGCGGAAAAGTCGCAAGGAATCAGTCGAGTCTCAGGGCGACCCCGAGATGTGGTGCCGCGTGTGCTTCAGCGACCAGGGCTACGTCGACGACCCAATCGTCCAGTGCGAGAAGTGCGACGTCGCGGTCCACAAGGTGCGTTCGTGGTGTTTGGTAGAATCACCGCAGTGGTGGATGGTGTGGGACGCGTGCTCATGCAAAATTGTACAACTCGTGTTTGGCGGCGTGTGCAGTACTGCTACGGCATCGAAACCGTTCCCGAAGGCGATTCGCCATGGCATTGCGATGTGTGCATGGAGTCGTCTGTGCCGACAAACGAACTGGTACGCTGTGTCTGCACCAATCCTGAGCGTTCGTGTTAGCCTGTAGCTCGTTAACACAGTGTTGCTTGGCGAACAGCCGTGCGCGTTGTGTCCTCTGAAGCGGCCGAGCAGCGCGTTCAAGAAGACGTCCGAGGGCGAGTGGGCTCACGTGGTGTGCGCGCTGTGGGCTCCCGGCGTCCAGTTCGCAGACGTGGAGCGCATGAGCGGGGTGAAGCATGTGGCGGAAGCGGTTGATGAGATGAAGGGCTCGAAATGCGCGATCTGCAGCGAGGACGACGGCTGCATCAAGTGTTTCCGCGTCGCGTGCTCCACGCACTTCCACCCGCTCTGCGGTCGCGAGAGCAAGGGCGACTACGACATGTTTATGAGCGAAGGTGGTCAGCTGCGTGCGTTCTGCCCCAAGCACCGCTCCAAAGCGAAGCGAATGCTTTGACGAGCGCTCGATGAAGCAAGCACACGGTCGTGAAGCAAAGCGAATACATGGTCGGTACAGCAACGAGAGTCGTGTTGCGTTTGGTGTGGTCTCTTGTCTGACGGAGGCTCACAGCAGCTCGAACTCGCGGATCGCCCGCTCCATCTGCGAGTCGAACTGGGACAGCCACGACTGGTCCAGGAACCGATTCGCCTTCTTGCCCCACTCGAGGTCCTCGAGGCTCTTGCAAAACTGATGCAGATACACCATTCCGTTCGACGCAGTCACTGCAGTCGCTGCAGATGAAGACGACGTCGCTGCTGCTGGAGGTGCTGAAGCTGTCATCACTGATGATGTCATCGAAGATGAGGGCATCGTGTGCGAAGCGGAAGACGACGACGGCTGAGAGGTGGCTGCTGGCGAGGCGGAGATCCCGACTCCAAGCGCGTGCTCGATGAGACTGTCCACGAGCCCTTCGTCCACACCAGGAAGGTCCAGACGCAACAGGATCGAGCGCAGCTGGGATATACTCAGCGCTCCCACTTCGCTCGCATCAGCGGACTTGAACTCGTCGCAGATGCGCTGGCGGTGCTTAGCGATCACGCTGAACTTGCCCGACGGCTTGCTCTCGACAGGAGCAGTTCTCTTCGCGTGACTGAGCTCTTTCCGGAGCTGCTCACGCTGCGCTTCGTTTCTTCGAGCGACACGAACGAGCTCCTCGAACTCGTCGATGTCGATCGATCCGTTGCCGTCCTTGTCGATGTAGTTGATAAAGTCTTGCGCTTGTTCCGGCGAGAGCTGGATCTCCATCTGCGAGAGCGTGTCGATCATCTCCTGGGGCGAGATACTCCCGTTCCCATCAGCGTCGCAGAAGCGGAAGAGGTCGATCACTCGAAGATGCTTGCGCTTCATGTACCCGTCGATGCGCCGCACGATATCGCGGAAGAGTGTGAGCTTCTCTTGCGTCTTCTGGTCTGTCGTCTGGTACGTGCCCTTGAAGGCGCGATCGACCGCGTTGTCGCCTCCGATCGCTGTTGTTCGATGATCAGCAGCAGAGTTCGCCGGTCCCCAGCCGTCAATTGCCGCCGGACTCGGACCGCGCGCGACGGGCACCGCTCGACTCGTTGTCATCGTGGTGGTCTGGAGCTGTTGACTCTTGCTCTTGCCCAACACTTTGCCTCCTGTTCGCGAAGGCGACAGTACGTTCTGAGATTGAAGGCGCTTCTTGGCAGTCTGCTGGATGGGGATGAGCGTTTTCGCGCCGGGAATCGACAGCTTGGGGAAGTTCAGGAGCTGAGGAGCTTGGAATCTGTTCCGGCCAAGTCAGCGAGCGCATCAGAAGCGTTCCGGCAACAGACAGGAACTGAGAGCAGGATCGACGTACGCGTTGTTTGAAGATGGTCTCGATCCCGCCGCCGCGACATCGAGAGGCAAGGAGACAAGAGTCTTGGGAGTCCTCATTGCGGTCAGCGGAGGAGTACCTGCCATCCCAGCGGCAGTGAGCTCGGGCTGTTGTCCACTCGCAAGCATCTTCTTCAGAGACGCCTGCCACGGTTTGACGCCATTGTTGTTGTCGTCACTGGTAGCTTCTGGTACAACGAGAGCGCTCGTGCGCTCCCATGGTGCGTCGTCAGCAGCAGAAAGGATGGTCGGGCGATCTCTCTGTGACGGAGTGTGCTCCTCTCCTGCTGGAAGTCTTGAGGAAACCGAAGTCGCCTCGATCTGGCTACGTTGGGACAACGAGCGAGACAGCCTCGGCTTGACACGTTTGGGGGTGAGCGAAATCGTCGTGTCTCTGGATGAAGACCGCTGAGTCAGTTTGGGCTTCGATGGCTGCTGGGACTTCTCCAACTCGATCAGCGGAAGCGAGAGATCCGGCAGTCCCGTGAGCGAGATGTCGGCGTCATCTGCGGCAGTAGTTTTTGATGTCATGCGCTCACGCATGAGCGTCAGCCGCTGAGATTCCTCCATGATGATCTTCATCTCGATCTCGTCTGAAGTGGCAATCGGAGAGAGCAACTGAGGTTTGTTAGATCTTCATCATGCGCGACAACACATGTGAACCATTCAACAATGCTCGAAGGACAAGACTGACCGACTTCATCGCGCGCGGTTGGGTCCTGCTCGTATCCGAGCACGTAGATCTTGGCATTCACTTCTCTGATGATGCCGTCGTAGACCCTCCCGTCCGCGAGTTCTTTGAGGAACCGCGTGCTCTGAGCCATCGACAGAGGCGGGCTCGAAGTCAACGCTGGCTGAACGCCGTTCTGCAGCGCCTTCTTCTTTCGTGCCCGACGTTTGATGAATGAACGCACGATGGCTTGGATCAGCAACAATCCTTTGCGGAACGACACCCCGGTCGTGTACAGCTGAGCATCGCCCTTGAAGATGACATCCTGGGCGGCCGTATCTTTCGCTTCGCGGTCTGCCGACTTACACACCTCGCATAACTGCAGCAGGAACTCGTGCGTGTCCTCCACCGCGACTCCCGCGAGCACTTTGGCGGGACTCACTAGCAGCAGGCAAGATATGCGCTTGCTGTTGATCGTCGTCATGGAGAACGTCACGAATGCAATCGCTCGCGTCAAGAACGCGGCCTGTGAAGCGCACGTCAAGAAGAGGAGAGGAGGTTACTGGCATGTTGGTCGAGCTGGAGTGCATCGTGAACAGAAGTACCTTGTCTTCTTTCGTGACGAGCTCGGCGAATTCGAGCTGCTGATATGTGAAGATGTCGTAGTCGGCGAGCGTCTCCACGAGCAGCTTGTGCAGGAATGTGAACGGCGGTCGGTACAACACTTTCCGGCTCAGCGCGGTGGTCTGCACGACCGTCAGCAGCGTCTGGTAGGTTTTCTCGACGAGCGCGTCGAGCGTACTCATGGTCGCCACGCGCCCCTGCACGGTTGCTCGCACATCTGCTTGTGCCTCATGCCACATTTCAGGTGACCGTTACTTGGTTGTCAGACTTGTGGGTCTTGCCTCAATACTCAATGTCCGAGCAAGACATCCGACACGATCAGGACGACCATGGTCTTCAGGACAACCACAGCCAGTTTATTGAGAACACGGGTTTGTGTCGAGTGCTCTGTGAGAACCACCTGTACACGATCACTCGAACACTAAGCCGAACTACATTCAGATGAACGGGCGGCGCTGCTCCTCTGACCGCCGTGCCTGCACGCGCTGGAGGCTCGCCTGCGTCGGCGCCAGGAAATGGTTGGTGTGTCGCTTCGATCTTGCTACGTTGCTCAAGTGCGGTGCCGCTCCGGCGGGTCCTCTTGACGTTGGTGGACCTTGGGACTTCGATCGCACCCGTCTGTTCGTGGCTGTCGACGTGTTCGCTGATGTCGGACGGCTGAGGCGGTTGCTGCCAAACACCGCGGGCTGCGCGCGAATCGTGTACGGGTGTGGCGAGTGCACTTTCTGGAGCAGACTGTCGAAATCTGCGTAGGTGTACGCTGGACGAGCGTTGGTGGCTTGCGGCTTCGACGAGAGTCCTGCCGAACGTCCAGAGCGCGGTGGAGCAGAAGTCTCCCGCGCATCAGCAGCAGATCGATTCACGAGCGAGTCGAGGATATCGTCGTCGTCGAAAGCATCGTCGTGATGCAGACGCTGGTGACCTGAGTGCCGGGAGTTAGTGTCTTCGTGGACGCTCGCACGCACGCCGTCATTGCGCATCGCCGTCGTCGGTATCTTCCTCCTCGTTTCTCTCGCTGGTGCTGATGCAGCAGCAAGTGTAGCAGTGGCAGCTGGTCGGCCGGTTTCTCTGTCGATCAGACGCGGAGGCGCGAACCTGTCTAGCAGATGCTGCTGATGAGCTTGCTGGTTGAGCTGGAGTTGCTGCAGCAGCTTCTTCTGTCGCACGCGGATCTTCTCGGACAGATCCAGCGATTCCTGCAGCGACTCGCAGTGCACCTTGAGTCTCTCGAGCGCCTCACGCGCCTTCATGGCTTCCTCGTACTTTCTCTCTGTCGATGCCAGCGCCCGTTTGGTCTGCCTCGCCGGAATGATCAGTTGCGAATGATCAGATCGCGCAGCCACATCATCAGCGGAGGCGCTTGGTACGCAGATCTCGCCGAGTCGACACGCACCTTTTCGAGCTCGAAGCGAAGCTGGTCGCGCTCAGTTGTCACCTTGTGCAGTTCGCGCATCGTACTCACACTGGTGTGGCTCAAGATCCGTCCTTTCGTCGGTGTCGTTGAGTGTTCGCTGATGTCTGGAAGCAGCCAGAGAGACACAACCATCAGCCCTCACGAGCGACCGAGACCGTGCACCGCGCAAACTCAGAGATACTCACTCGATCGTGTACGCTGCCTCCTGATCTTCACGGCAGGAGACAGCAGTTGCTTCGTCTCTCGCGCCGCAGTCTCCTGCTGCTGCTTGCGGTGGCTCTGGTGAGGCTGCCCACGCTCTCCGCCGCCATTGATTCTCGCTGACGTGAGCGGCACCTCCGCTAGCGGCGGCGTCTGCTGCGGGTCATGGGCAGTCGAGTTGCTGCGATTCGAGCTCGCACGCAGCTTGAGCGTGAGGCTCGCGACATCCTTCTGCAGCTCCTCGAGCCGCTTTTCCAGGCGATTGCGGCGCCGGAACTGCGAGCGCGCGAACTCGGCCGCCGACTGCACTGGCTCTCTGTCTCCGCTCTCGCCGCTCGCAAGCGCGCGCCTGGCGCCCGCTTCTGGGGTCGCGAACTCGTGTTCTGCTGCTGATGCGTATGGGAGGCGCTGGATCTGCGCCGGTGGCGTCTCCTGGTAGTGCCACTGCTGCTGCTGCTGGTGGCTGCTGTGGTTCAGATTGTGGTCGGGGGTAGCGAACGCGCGACTGTCGGATGGCGCTGGCTGCTGGCTCCACAGGACGTTTTCTTGCTGCTGCTGCTGCTGTTCGCTAGCGCGCGCTCGAGGCACTCGGCGGCGGCGACCCCCGTCGACGGCAGTGTCCTGCTGTTCCTGCATTTTTTAAGTCTTTTGGCGCCAAAAAATCTTCGTTTTGGCGCCAGCAAAGCGATCAGTGACATTTGCAGCCTAGAGACCTAAATGACTTTATAGTGAGGCGAATCTATGTGATAAGAACGGCTTCAACTTGGTGTCAATGACTCGTTAACTCAGTTCGAGCTGTGTCAAGAACTGACTGATTGGAGCTGCTGTCACCGACCTGACCGACTTCAGAACTTCGAGACGCGCAAGCGTGGCATTGGTCTGTCGGCACACATACGCGCGACGACGCGGGGAGTACAGTAGACATATACAGTGTCTGGTGTGCCTGGTGCTGACACGATTCTCAGGTGGGATCGGCAGCGTCGCAGAGGTCTTCGAGTTCCTCGGTGTTTGCTGACAAGTCAGCAACTTCGAGGTCTGGCGGAACCGAGCACTCCAATCCCTTGAGGTTGGTAGCGATAGAGAGAGAGAGAGAGCGATCTCGTGAAGACAGCGAGAGAGAGAGAGAGAGAGAGAGAGATAGAGCCACACAGCCAGAGCCACACACGCACACGTTGAGACACTGGCACGCACGCGACCGCCGAAGTCGTCACTACTACACGACTAGATGGACACACAGAGACAGAGAATCGCATGCCTCCACACTTTTACATGGTCGACTGACGAGCGACGCACACGCAGCGACGACCACCAATCTCGCGATCCGGAGGATGTTGCAGAGGACGAGAGCGATGACCACGAGTGGTGGCATCCGACAGTCTTCTGGTGTCTGCGTGTGCGGCTGTGTGGTGAGTGACGCGCAGGTAAACAACCTCCGAGTGTCTCGCTGGTTGGTCATCCGAGACAGCCGAGAGAGGGATCCGTGAAATGCAGACCTGTAGACTCTGTAGAGGAGTAGGATCTTGTTGCTGCCTCTATCTACTCAGGCGAACGGCTAGCCACTCAACTCCACGCAGCACGAGCAGCACCACAAACACCATAAGCACCACAATCGCTACATTGCGTACTTACCACTGACTACACAGTGACATGCCGCTCGCGAAAGCTGTCCCGGATCGCGTGGTACACGACCGAGCCGCACCCGTCCGGTCCCGACGGGATGCTTCGAAAGAACCGCGCGATGTCCTCCGACGACATCGACGCGCCGAACGTGTGCATCTTGGTGCACACCGAGCGGCACACGACGCGCTCGACGCCGTCCGGACACACCTCGCACCGCACCAGCACGGCGCCCGCCGTGTCCCGCTTCATGCTCGCCTCCGGGTGCACCGGGTACAGCTCGTCGTCGTCCACGAAGTCCCACAGCAGCATCCCGTACGACTCCGTCACGCGGTAGTACGAGATCGCGCGCGACTCGACCACCACCTCCGCGACCGCGCTGCTGTTGCTGCCAGTGCTGTCGCTGTTGCTGTAGCGGTAGTAGCTGCTGCTGCTGCTGCTGTGCGCCGCGTCGTGCCGGTACCGGATGTGCGTGACGCCGTAGTGCACGTTCCCGCGCGGCACATCCACCACCTTGACGTCCGCGTCCACGGGCGAGTACTGCGGCCACTCACGCCCCGAGTCGCGAAACGCAGCACACGCGGCGCCGAAGACCGCCCGCGTGTCCATCGTGTCGAACGCGTACGCAGTGACGATCGTTGCGCCGAACTGCTGCGTCGCCGTCGCCAGCTCGCGCGTTGAGATGGACGGGAGGCCGAGACCGAGCCCGTGGCTCAGCGGCGCCGTCTCGCGCACGATCACCTCGAGCGCCAGGTCCAGCTTCGCGTCGCTGCAGATCGCGTCGTAGTCGCGCACGCGCAGCTGCGGGTTCGCCCCCAGCCGCGTGTACCGATGCAGCACCTGCCACATGTTGAGCTCCATCGAGAGGAGTGCCGACGAGCAGAAGATGGCGCGCGCGTTCGCGATGAACGCCCGCTGCCGCACGAGCGCGCGCCGCAGCTCGTCGCTCTGCTGCTCCGCCTGGCGGCGCTTGCGGCGCTGCGTCATCGCGCGCTCCTCCCACTCGGCCGCGGCGCTCGTCGCGCGCCTCGTCTTGCGCTCCGAGCGCAGCGCGTCGAGCTGCGCGTGCAGCCGCGCCACCTGCTCGCGCAGATCGATCTTCTCGCTCTTCTTGCGGCGCCGGTGGCGGCGCGCGCTGGACGCCACGATGGCCCGCCGTCTGGCCTGGCGCTCGAGCGCTTCGTCTGAGCCGCCACCGCCGTTGCTGTCGCCGCCGCCGCCGCTGCTGCTGCTGCCGGCGCCGCCACCACCACTGACGTCGTTCTCTTCTTCGTCTCCGGATGATGACGGCGGCTGTGGCGCTTGGAGTTCTCGCAGCGCCTGTGGCAGCAGCAGCAGTGGGTGAGGTGGCTGCAGTGGCTGTTGCGGTGACTGGAGCACCCGAGCGGATGACGCCTCCCCCGCGCCCTCGAAGGCGACACCGACGCGCCTCTCGACCGCCACTTCGTCCTCGTCCTCGTCCTCGTCCCCGGCCACAGCGGCAGCTGAAGCACCAGCAGCGTCCGCAGTCGGCGCCGCGAGCAGCAGCAAGTCGCTCGGTGGCAGCTGCTGCTGCTGCTGCGGCGGCGGCGGCGGCAGCGACAGCGCTCCGCGAGCCAGAAATTCATCGAGGATCTCGAGGCCGAATTCGAACGCGTCCATGTCGTCACTGCTCGGACTGCGCGGCGGCGGCGGCGCGGAGGTCTCCGATGTCGTCACGGCCTCCGAAGTCATTGCTGCATACAAAGACGGCGACGGCGATGACGGAGGAGACTGTGCTAGTAGCAGCAGCAGCAGCGTCCGTCGTAAGCAGCGGCGCAGGACGAAGGAGAAGAATGCTCGTGCCACTTGCACTGAATTATGACTCAGTCTCTCCACACTTGAAACTTCAGACGTTTGTGGGTCTCCCCATTTAGTGGACACAAGTGGGGATAAGGAGGGGATGACGCGATCAGCTTCCAACCACACTTCTGAGTCTCCAAACCAAGCATCAGGACTGTTCGCCTCGAGATCGACAGCAAGCGTTTGCGGGTTACGCAAGTGGAGAGAGAGAGAGAGAGAGAGAGAGAGAGAGAGAGAGAGAGAGA
>JAASGA010000595.1:0-15867 GCA_023334105.1 Globisporangium nodosum
AGCGGCTAAATGCAGCGGCGTTCGCTTGCTGGCATTCACCGCGTACATGTCTGCAGCGTGCGCGAGCAACTGTGTCACGATGGCGCTGTGTCCGAGTCGCGCCGCCATACTCAGCGGAGTCCAGTGGTCCGCACTTGCAGCCCCATGACGGCGAAGACGCACAAGAGGAGCATGCAGTGCTCGAACGTTAAGACTTGTACTGGCAGCTTTTGTGTCCTCCAGCGCGAGGACTGTTCGATCGAGTTCGCGTGGTGCCGCGCTCAGCAGTGCGGTAGTGACGCCTAGCGAAATCGTTGTCACCATAGTTCGTACTCAGTTCATTCTTTCTACGGTTTTCGTCAGCAGTTCACAACGCTACATTGGCCAGCACAGCTTGTCATGGCGTCTGCTCCTCCGCCTCCGCCGCACGCAGGCGGCGACGCGCTCGCCGTGGCCGCCGTGACCATCAAGCCCAACCTCAAGCTCATGTCCAACAGCGAGCGCGGCAAGTACTATCGCCGCAAGCGCAAGCTCTTCGCGGCCGAGCTGGAGGCCTCCGTGGCGCAGCTGCGGCGCCACGTGCGCGAGCTCACCGCCTCCCGGCAGCTACAAGACGAGCTGGCGGTCGGCCTCCAACACACGCCGCTCGGCTCGCTCGCCCGGCTCACGCGCGAGTACTACGCGATGTTCGAGTTCGGCACGCCCGTGGAGGAGCTGCCGCCCCAGACGGTTGGCGCACCGCCCGTGCGCGTGGCCGCGGTGTCGCCTCTGCAGATCGGCTACCTGCGCGCCGCGATGGAGGAGCGTGTGGGCTTCGGTGACTTCGCGGGCATCGCGCTGCTCGTGGACCAGTGGGAGCGCTACTCGGTGTACCACTCGGAGCTCTGGTTCGAGCTCCAGTCGCTCGAGGTCCGAGTCCCTGAGACCCCGATCGAGGATGACGCAGAGCCGCCGCAACCAGTGATCGCAGTGCACGCGGCGCTCCACGTGCGCATCACGCGCGAGACGATCGAGCAGGTCTTCCCACACCTCATCGAGGAAGACGACCCGCTCGTGGCCGAGCTCACGGGACTCGAGATCGCCTACCCGTGCGTGAACCACTTCTACTTCACAACCGACGGCAAGATTGCGCGCTACGACCCGAGCGTCGACTTCCTCGGCGCGTTCATGAGCAAGATCCGCACGCTCGCAGGCGTCGCGCACTTGCTCGACCGCGCGCGCATCGCCAAGGACCACATGATCGGCTACGTGGACGACGACGACGCCGACGCGAGCAGCATCGCCAGGTCACGAAGGCAGCGACGCCGACATCAGTAGCGTCAGCAGCCCGGACTTGGTCGAGGTACAAGCTGATGCATCGTCCCCAGAGGAGGACAGGTTGGCGCTGGACTTCATCCTGTCGTGAGCAGGAGTCAAGAGGAGGAAGAGCGGACGAGCAAGCGGTTCTGTGTGGACGTGTGTGTTGATCTGGTTCCTTGTCCGACCGCTCGCTTCTCATCTCTTCCCTAAGCCATGTCGATCAGCAGCGGAGCCACGACGCAGGTCGTAAAGAGCTTCTCCACGACTGCATCCACGAGCGCTGTGTCTGCTCCTGCTTGCACACGCTCTTGTATCATCCTCGAACTGATCGCTCCCAGGCGAGCGCCAGGCAAAGCCACTTCTCAGTTACCTGGAGAGACGAAAATGTGTGTCCATCAGGATCGTTCTTCTGCGTTGCGTTCGCTACTTGGGGGACATGTCTGCGAGGTTCTTCGCGACACAAGTGTCGTAGAGGTGCTCGTACCACTTGAGGTGCTGTGTGTCGCTTCGTAGGTGGAGGCTGATGCGCTTGATCTCGTGGATCCACTCGATGTGGTCGCGGATGTCGAGTTGCAGCTCCTGCATGCCTTTGTCGGTGTCTTCGTACTTGTCGCTCGTGAGCAGCTCGGCCGCGTAGAGCCGATCGATCTCAAATGCGATCTCGTCTACCAGGCACGCGCACATCCACGCTTCCACTGCTTTCTTGATCTTGCGAATGAGGTTGGGACGCACGGAGTTGAGCTCCCAGTTCCTGTTGTACCGCGCTTTGCGAAGGTAGTCTGCATACGGGAGTCCTTCGATCACGTAGTCAGGAACTTGTCGTGCGAAGTCGTCAACCACTGGATTCACCTGGTTTCCTAACGTTGTGCCGGTGCTGATCACAGTGTCTGCATGATACTGGTCCAGCATTTTCATCATCGCCATGTACTTGTCGAGGTGTCCAGCGATCACCGACGACGTTATCAGCGATGCTCTGCTGAGCTCGCACAGCGACATCATGCAGACAGCGGCGAAGGCTGAGAGCAGCGCGAATCTCCACCAAGGCATCGATCTTGCTCGTCCGAGTCTGCTGGAATCCGAATGACTCTCGCGCGACGACGACGACGACGGCAAGGTATTGAGGTGTGATCCGTTTCATCGTGGGGACTGCACTTTGAGAAACGAATCTCGACATTGCCATGGCGCCTCGCAAGCCTCTCCTCGCGCTTCTCCTGCTCGTGTGCTTCGCGCTCCCGATGGAGTCCGCCGACTTTGAGAGCAGGACACGCGTCCAGCGGAAGCAAAGCCGCACTGATTCGATGGTACCCACTTCCCTGCAGCAGTTCAAACAGATTTTCAGCAGCATGTGGCTGTACAACGACCTCGTGGGGCGCACCACTCGAGAGGTCTTCAGCCTCAGCGAGTTCGACGATCTCGCGAGTCGCTTCTACGCCGGTCTGAGCTGCACCTACGTCAAGGTCACGACCAACTCCGACCGACTCGTCACCCGCGAAGAACTCCGTCTCTCACTTGGTCACTGTCTTTGCGGAGCTGTACGAAGACATCTCACTGATGTGATCTGGAGCCACTTCAGCTACGACATCCTGGATGCGGAGAGAGACGAGCTCTACGACAAGTTGGAAGCAAAGGCGAAGCGGTATAGTGTGGTTGCGCGGTACCGAATCGGGTTGTTCGCTGGTGTAGGATTGCTCAAGCAGTACGACGAGATCGCTGACCGGTGCTTCTTCCAGGACCTCAAGTCGATCGCGGGTCCGACGTTCAAGCCAAGCAGTCGAGCACCACCACAGCCTGCGATCGCAACACCGCCAACACCTACCGCGGATAATCCAGCGACGCTGAAACCTGCTGCGTCGATCTCTCAGCGAGAGTCCAGTCCATCGACACCAGCGAGCGATCAAAGTAGGAGAATCGGGATCGGCCGCATGCTGATTGGCGTCTGGATGCTGCTGCTTCTCGTCGGAGTGGCTGTCGCGACTGCCAGGATGTACCATCAAGGACACAACATCTTCTCCGGCTGGCTCCCGCTCCAGGATCTCGACCAGCTCCAACACGGAGACGACGAGGAGGCTCTCGATCGTCTAGCGCCGCGAACACCTACCGTCATCCCAGCTCCATCGTCTACTGACACCGACACAGTCGGTCTTCCTGGTGCGGTTGCTGCTGGTTCTGATTCTGTCGTCGAACCAAACGTGGACACTGTCGCGAGTCTCGTGGACGACACGATGGTCGAGCCATCCCCACAGAGCAGACTCAACCACCCAGACTGAAGCCGATGAAGACATGCGAGGTGGCAGATGAGAGAGAGAGAGAGAGAGAGAGAGAGAGAGAGAAGTGCCTGGTAGTGAGTGTGAAGCCTTCATCTCTTGCATTGATCACTCGCCTTCGCTGGGTCTACTGCGCTGTGGAGCACGTGTGTCTGATCCACGAACTGAGCGCATCGATTGATATCTTCGAGCAGGCTCTCGTTACTGCTGACTGCCGTATCGGCGCACTGGCCATACTCGATCAGCCATTCGAGCGCCTCGTCTTGGCTGTTGATTGTCAACGAAGTCCAAACATTGTGCTTCAGTCCTCTCGATGCTTCGATTATGAGTCACTGTAACACAAGGAGATGGCCACTCTGCGCTGCGAGATCGACTGTGCGCGCGGTAAAGCCTTCAGCTCGATTCGCGGCGAGCCACTTGAGCGTCTCCAAGTGTCCCGCAGCTGCAGCGCTGTCCATCGCGGAGGTCGAGCAGCCGTCGCTGCGGTTCTTGTGCAGCCACTGGACGATCTCGATGTGGCCGTTCGCAGCCGCGATGTTCATCGCACGCGGCGTGCACTTCGCGTCTGGGCGGTGGTGATGGAGCCACCGAACAGCTCGGAGGTGACCGCGCTGTGCGGAAAAGTCCATGGCGTCTGGTGTGCATATCACGTCACCTTTCGATGTGCTGTTGAGTACTTGGAGTAGGTTGAGACAGCCGAAGCGCGCAGCGACGTTCATAGACTTCCACTCGAGTGCTCCAGCGGCGCTTGTATCGACGAGAAAGTCCGCGACCAGTTGAAGCAGTTCGCGCTGCGGGAGCTTGTATAGGAGGAAGAGCGCGGCGGTGTCGGCGGCTTCGACAAGTCCTGGCAGCGTTGAGAGGACTGGTGGTGCCGGGGTGCGCGCGGCTGCAGCAGGCGATGAGGTAGAAGGCAGTGTCGAGCTCTGATGCGGATAACCGTGCAGTTTGGTTGCACCAGACGACGATGTTGATTTTCGCGGCGAGAGTAGCAGCACGGAAGCCTCTGCGAGCCACGTCACGAAGGCATCGAAGAGCGCGTCTCGAGGTCTGGACCGGGACTTGTGTTGCTGCTGGAGCTGGAGCATCGGCAGGATCACCCTGAGAGCTCGGAGAGGATCGTGGCGAACGGGGAACTGAGAGATCTTCTCGCAAGCTTCCGATCTCGTCCAAGACGCCGCCGGCCGAGCAAGCTGCGGCTCTCGACCGCCTAACTCTTCAGTTGATTCAGAGCTGGTCCTCAGGAGGCGATCCTGGAGGTGATTCTGGGTTGATCCTCGGGTGATTCCTGAAGTGTCTTGTTATCGCGAGTTGTGGATGTGCCGATTTTTACCTTTATAGTTTGGTCTGGATTTTGGTACCAAACTCATTATCAAAGGAATCCATTCCTGTCTTAGTTTTGTTCCCAGTGTGCTTTCATAGAAACTCCCGTCGATGTAATTGCCTCGTAATATCAAATAGTGTACATGAAGAGGCAAATGCATCATACAGAGTTCAAATTTCGCCGCAATCACTCCCCAAGAAGCTCTTCGCGATGGACGTGCTCGAGGCGCGCGAGGCGCAGCTCCGGCGCCAGCTCTTCGGCGCCGACTCCAGCTCCGGTCTCAGTCTCAGCCCCAGCAGCAGCAGTAGCAACAGTAGCCTGAGTGAGCGCGCCGCTGCCCTCCACACTCACCTCGAGCAGCTCTACGGCGCCGTCGCAGGCTTCGCGCGCCTCAACGAGCTCTGTACGTGCAAGTTGCCAGCATGGGAGGATGTTTGTATCCGCGTAGGCGAGTGACGCGCGAGAGCCGACAGACGATGGCGCACGCCCAGAGCTGGAGATGGCGCCGACCAGCGCACTTGGGGCCGCCACGTCGCGACCCGGCGACGAGATCAAGCGCGCCGTGATCCTGAGCTCCGAGGCGCGCGTGGACGCGATGGTGCGCGAGCTGCGTCGCCTCCAGGAGCTGCAGCCCGTGCTCGCGGAGCTCGAACAGCGCCGCAGCCGTAGCCCCGTGGACGAGCAGCAGCTGCAGACGCTCGAGCGCAGCGCCGAGCGAGAGTCGCAGCGTGCGCTGGCGCTGCACGCGCGTGTCGAGCGGGTGCTCGCCGTGTACCACGAGATGATATCCTTCCAGCGTGTGTGTTTGTGTTTGTGTGGAAGGCTGCTAGGTGGTGGCGGTCACGTGGTGACACAGTGTGGCGTGCTTCAGTTCGCTGTCTGGCTGTCCTTGACGAACAAGTTGGGGGTCGATGTATTGCAGCACATCCAGGTGCTGTCGGAGAAGAGCGTCGAGTACGCGCTGCTGCTGGACGAGCTCTCGTCGTAGCGTGTCGAGACCGTGAGAAGCAGCACCGCGTCCACCAGTTTCTTGTGTCGCCGACGATATCTCCCGACTTCCCAGTTTTCCCAGGCGGAGCTCCAGTTTTCCGTGTCCGACGCCGCTGCGCGTTCCCAGCAGTGTGTCCTTCACGAGCGACTTCGTCCGTGCGCGTCGAGTGGAGCGATCCGCTGGCGCTGAATGCCACAGGAAGAGCAGGAGCAAGTACCGAGCAGAGTATCGAGTAAGTGGATTTTATCCCTGAGTTTTTCGAGTAACCCATGCGACTCCTTCATACAAATGCCAAGTGTAGAATCCCGCAATCTTGTCACCCATGAGCTCCTGAGATGGAGCCACAACACACCTGGATCGAGCACCTCGCACACGTCGGTGGCCGCCTCCGCAGCAGCGCCACACTATCCTTCCCGACCACACTGAGCTCTTCATGACGCCCGCATCGCGACCATCACTCTCGGCACACAGACGCCGCGTGCGCACGCGCGTGCGGCAGGCGCTCGGCGGGCTCTTCGTGCTCGCGGCGTGCGGCGTGGGGATGGTGGCGCTGAGCTCGCGCGTGCTGGCGGGTAATGGCTCCGCGCGCCGCCTGGCGGAGGACACCAGCGACAGCAGCGCCAGCAAGGAGGACGCGAGCTGCGCGGGGCTGGCGGACTGGGAGCTCCACGGCGGCATCGCCGTGTACATCGCCGCGCTGCTGTACGCGTTCGTGGCGCTCGCGATCATCTGCGACGACTACTTCGTGGCGGCGCTCGAGCGGATCACGGAGCGGCTCGGGGTGTCGCCGGACGTGGCCGGCGCGACGTTCATGGCCGCGGGCTCCTCGGCGCCGGAGCTCTTCGTGGCGCTCGCGGACAACGTGTTCAAGAAGCCCGAGGAGAGCCTCGGCATCGGCACGATCGTGGGCTCCGCGATCTTCAACATCCTCGTCATCATCGCGCTCTCGGCGCTGCTCGCCGGCCAGGACCTCGTGCTCGACTGGCGCCCGCTGCTGCGCGACTCGGTCTGGTACAGCTGGGCCATTATCGCGCTCACGGGCGCGGTCTGGGACGGCCGCGTCGACGTGTACGAGTCGGCGGTGCTCTTCGGCTCGTACGCGTGCTACATCCTGTACATGAGCCAGAACGAGCGCGTGGTGAACCGCTGCTGCAAGCGCCCGGACGACGTCGCGTTCAGCGAGGACGACGGTGCTGGCGCTGGTACTGAGCTCTCGGCGGAAGACGCGGCCGCGGCGGCCAAGGCGGGCGCGCTGGCGCTGGCGGCCAAGCAGCAGCAGCCGCCCGGCGGCAAGTCCTGGACGATTGACGTCGAGCGCCGCGAGGAGCAGAGCGCCGGCACGAGCGCGGCACTCGAGCGCAAGGCCAGCGACCCGGCCGTGCACCTGCGCCGCGCCGCGTTCGCAGACCAGTCCAAGGCGAACCCGCTGTTCCAGTCCAAGTACCGCATGTTCCAGTACCACCCGAGCGCGGGTCGGATGCACTCGCGCGGCTCGCTGGAGCTCGGCGACGCTCGCGACAGCGCGCCGGCGACTGGGGTCCCGGACGTGCAGGTCGGCGCGCTGGACGAGGCCGGCGAGGAGCAGCTCGGCGGGTACTTCGACGAGCTCTGGGACGTGCCCGCGTCGCTCGTGGGCAAGCTCTGGTTCGCGTTCACGTGGCCGATCGTGGTCGTGGCGCGGCTGACGATCCCGGACTGCCGGTACCCGCAGTTCTCCGGGCCGTGGGGCTTCGCGGCCACGTTCTTCATGTCGATTGCGTGGATCTCGTTCCTGAGCCACTACACGGTGGCGTGGGCAACCAAGTTCGGCTGCATCGCGGGCATCCCGTCGGCGCTCATGGGGCTCACGATCCTCGCCGCCGGCACGTCGGTCCCGGACGCGCTCAGCTCGATCCTCGTCGCGCGCGCGGGCCACGGCGACATGGCGGTCTCGAACGCGCTCGGCAGCAACGTGTTCGACATCCTGCTGGGCCTCGGACTGCCGTTCTTCGTGTCAAACCTCGTATACCACGAGCCCGTGGCGGTCAAGACCGACGACCTCGAGCTCGCGATCTTCATCCTCTTCGGCATCCTCTTGGCGCTCGTGGTGCTGCTCATCGCCTCGCGCTGGCGCCTGCGCAAGGCGGTCGGCGCGCTGCTCGCGAGTCTCTACGTCGTCTACGTCGTCGTCTCGTACCTGCGCGGCCTCGGCAAGCTCTGACTGTAGGTAGCAAGCAGTAGGTAGGACGTAGGACGCAGTAGGAAGCAGTAAGCGCCATCAGATCGGTCGGTCGTCACCATGTCCGCCCACCGCTGGTTTCCCAGCACTTGTGACCGCCGTGTGACTGTCGCGCTGCTCGCAGTCGATGAGCAGGACGCGAGAGCATCCGGAGTGCCTGCTATCCCGGCAGATTGGGAGGAACAGCTCCGCACACTTTGCACGGCGGCGAACACTCGCGTATTCGCCACGAGACCAGCAGCAGCAGGAAGCCATGACGACCGAACTGGCGCAGCAGCAGCCGAGAGACTCGCCGGACGCGGAGCTGGCCGAGCGCCGGCGCAAGATGCGCGAGCTCAAGCGCCGCTCCCGCGAGCGCAAGCGCGTGAGTCGGTGTCCTGTTCTTACGTTGCGACTCGTCCACTCACTCGTCCATCTCTCTTGCGCGATAGATCGTCATGCAGGACTTGCAGCAGCAGCTCCAGGCGCTCGACGCGCAGTACCAGCAGCTCTACAGCGCCTCGATGGCGTCTGCAGCTGCGGCATCGAGCTTCACGCACTTCTTCGACGCCAGCGGCTCCCAACTCGCGCTGCTCCATCCGAACCACCAGCGGTACGCAGCTGTGACGGACGAAGCCCAGCGGCTCCGACACGAGCTGGAGACCTTGCGCCGCAGGATGGAGCTCTTCGACCGCTGCGTGTCCAACATCGACGGCTTCCTCATCGGCCTCGCGAGGCGACGACACCCGGAGCCAGCGACGCTGTTGCCGTCGCCTCCGCCTCCGCACCTCGACAGGGTCTACATGACCAAGGCAGCGAGCCGCGAGCTCGTGCGGCAGTGCTACCTGGACATCTGCGAGCGCAAGTGGCCCGCTGGCAAGCGCCTGAGCTCCGGCTCCCATATGCTCGGCTGGCGCGACGAGCGCTTCGTGGACGATGCGAGCCACGAGCTCCACTTCGCGCTCTCGAAGCGCTTCGCGCTCGGGTCACTCGACGCGTTCACTAAGCGCACGTGGGAGATCGTCACGTCCGAGAAGAAGCACCATGCGCGCGCCGTCCAGCGCTCCACGCTCGGTGCCAAGGTACTGCAGGTGATCGACGCGGACACGGTGCTGTTGCAGCGACGAGTGTACCACGCGCACCTGAGCACCATCGCGTGCGTCAACATGCTCGCATTCCGCGTGCGGACAGCGGGTGGCGGGTGTGTGATCGGGTTCAAGAGCGTCACGCTGCCTGCGCGTAGCGAGGACCTCAACAGCGTGTTCGAGTACGACGCGGAGCAGCGGAGCTGGTTCCACGACGACCCGGAGCTCAAGCATGTGTGGGTCGACACGTTCCAGTGGTGGGTCTTCACAGACGAGGGCCGAGTGGCCGAGCTACTGCAAGGCGACGAAGATGGGGGAGCCGAACCTGATCGATCGGCGGGACTGAGTGTGACGATGGGCGGCGTGACGAAGAACCCGGACCCCAAGTACATCGGCTACTTCCTCGTCGAGGTGCTCTCGTGTATCATGCGTTGGGAGAACGCAGCAGCGGCGTCTCAGCTCTCGTTCCTGCTCGGAGCTCTTGAGACATCGCGGCACGAACAGCAGCAGCAGGAGGAGGAAGCGTAGGAAGGAGCAGGTCCTCTATCACCATAATTTATCAAGTCCGCTTGTCCACGCTTTCCCGGAAGACGAGCATGCTCGGGTCGTGGGGGGCCGTCGAGAGCTGTGTCCAGCTCCCAAAGCGCACGCTCGAGTATCGTGAGACCGCAGGAGCTGGTTCGTGCGCTGCTGGCTCCGGGTCGTCCTCGGAGCGCAGGATGAAGTTCGGGCCGATCACCTCGTGCTCCCAACGCATCGACATCAGCAGCACCTCGAGCGGCCAGTACGAGCTACGCGCGCCTTCGGCTGGCACTGCGCCGACGAACGCGCTGTTCGTGTGCTCGCCTGCGTCGCCGGCTTCCTGCCAGATGCACCAGCTGAGCTTGTTGAGCCACACCTTGCGACCAGAGACCCCGACGGAAGCGAGTATCTCGGCGTCGTCGCGCTCTTGCAGCCGGCTCGGGTCGATGCCGTAGAAGAGCATGACGTAGCCGTCGCTGATCTGGAAGAGTGTGACGAGCAGCAGACTGCGCACGAGCACGAGCACGTCGGTCTCGCGGCCCGTGACTGGGTCGCGCTCGTTCGCTTCGTATTCTTGGTAGAGCACCACGTTGCTGTCGTCCACGCGCTGCGCCACCTCGCAATGCATCTTCATGTTGTTCGAGTAGAACGACCGCAGCTTCGCGGGCGAAGCGAGCACGGGCCACGTGCGCGCCGCCATCTCGTGCGCTGTCAGGTTGGGGAAGAGCTTCTGCAGCGAGAACTTGAGCAGTCCGTCCTCGACGCACCGTCGGTCCTCCCAGCCGCACACGGCGCCGCCCGTGCTCGCATAGTTCTCGTTCTCGGCGAACGCCTGGATCTTAGCGTAGATGTCCAGCCCGATCGCGTGGCACTCGTCCGCATCCAGCGGGCGCTGCATCTGTGCGGGACACCGCGCTCGCAGCTCCGCGAGCACCCTGGCGCGACGCGCTTCGCTCTGTGCGCCGAAGAGCTCCTCGACACTCACCGGGTGCTCCGAGTCCACCAGCAGTTGTGCGCGGCACTGGAACTTGACATGCAAGTCGTGTCGCTCCTGGAGCATCCTGTGCTCGTCCTTGAGCGCGTCGTGCTCCGTCGCGAGATGTTGCAGCTGGCGACGGCGGTTCGCGGTCGTGTGCGGTGCAGCGTTCATATCGAAGTCGTCGACTGCGTCGGCGTCGTGGTGCGCGAAGCTGGCGCTACGCTCTTCGTGCGCAGGAGCCGAGTCGAGGCGGCTTCTGTAGCGGAGGAGCGCCGCCTCGCCCGGGAAGCGCGCGGGTTCGCTCTTGAGCGCCTGCATCTGCGTCCGGTAGCTTTCTTCGAGCGCCGCGACCTCTGTTCGCAGCGCATCGAGGACATTCTAACAGCGAAAGATACATGAGACCGATGCGTCAGTGAGTCAGTGACATTCGCGAAGAGGGAGGAGGAGGGAGCAGTCATCCGCATCAGCAGCTACGCTACGGTGGGAGGTCGGACGTACGAGCTTGCGGTAGTAGGACTTCTGCGCGTTCACGCGGTTCTGCTCGCGGCGGCGCTCGAGATCCTTGTACGGCGCCTTCTTCTTCTTCTTCTTGGCGGCGGCGGCTTCGTCCGCAGGAGGAGTCGAGAAGGGCGGGGCGGACGCCGTAGCACTCGCAGCGGCCGACTTGGGGGCAGCCGACGACGCGCGCGTGCGGCCGACCTGCGCCGCTGTGAAGAGCGGCTCGAGGCGTTCGGTGTGCATCATCTTGTGCGCGCGCGCCACCGATATGCCGTCGGTCGGTCGATCGGTCGATCGGTCGGTCGGGGAGCGGAAGACCGGAAGAAGGAGACTCGAGTTGAGGCGAGTCGCGCGTAGTGAATTCTCAGCCCCTGCGAGTTTACTGGCGTCGACGTCTTCGGTGGCGGAGACGACGAGAGTGAGTGAATGGGATCGGCGCCGACCAACGATGTGATCCGAGACTGAGCGAGAGAGAGAGACTGAGACTGAGAGACCACCGCCACACAGCGATGTCGAGGAGAACTGGCAGCAGCGTCGTCAACTGCACGCGGAAGACCGCACAGGATCGCGGCCAGCTGGCGTGCAGCAATCGATCGGCTCCGCATCCTGCGTTTCATGATGCCTTCGTACATTGCTTACTGCGAAGAGGTTTTAGAGTTTATGGAATTCAAACCCCTGTTAATGTGATCGCCGGCCTGTCTCCGCCCTTTGAACGTCTCCGGTGATGAGTGGCGCGCGGTTGCGGCGGTTCGATAAGCCGGATGGTATTCATCGAGTTCACTCGCTTGCTCCAGTTGTCGACACAGCACATTGCGGCCGTGTATGCAGCCTCCAGCCTTGCTTGATAGTCCTCGAGAGGGCGACCTGCGCGCGCATCGCGAAAGTGACTCTTGCGTGTGTCATCACGCGCAGCGTTATGAGGCTGGAGAGAGCGAGTGCCTCGCCTGGCATCGATCTGAGTGGACAGCCGCATATCATTCAACCTGGCGCCGCCGTCGCGTTCGTTTGACGTATTCGTTGGCCTTCATGCGCAGAGGATGGAAGCGTATGGTCTAACCAGGCAGTTGGGCGCTCGCTCGCGCTTGCCAATCGTCTCGTGCCAGAGGCAGAAGCACGCAGAAAGCGAGCGCTCTTCCACTCACAAAGTATTATTTCTAGACTTGTGATTTGTATGGTCGACAAAGTGGGGTTCTAAATTCGCGCTCTTTTTCTGTCAACTTGGTGTTAATTCTGACACACACGTCATCGGCAAGCTGCTGCTGCTGCTGGATTGCTGTCACTGCAGCTGGCGAGCGAGTATCGAGTACTGTCTGGTGCTGCTGGTGACGGACGCCACACGCCACGTGCCGAGCGCACTTCCTCAGCTGCCGCCGCCTCTGTTTGCTGCTGTTACCAGCGCTTTCGTTTCGCAAACAGTGCACCAAACGTAATCGTCGTCGTCGACGACTTCCTTCGGTTCAAAGGAGGCGCCTGTCCGGTCCGTTCGAGCTGGCAGATCTGCTCAGCGCGCATGCTGCGTTCTCCTGTCCGGTGGCTGTCGCTGCTGCCCTCTTCCAGCTACTGTACCAACAAGCAACCAAAGCGAATGTGACGTGCGTCCCCTGAAGATTCACTTTGGAACTTGTTAATTGAACGACCACTGCGTGTCACCTTTGGATGAGTCCCAAGGTGATGGCGCCGGGGCGGGTTCGCTATTGCTACAGTCGACGGAGAATGGGAGCCGCGAGTAAGCAACTGCTTGGTCCCAGCGCACGATCATCGAGACGATCTCGACGAGGAAGTAGCTCACGTAGTTCAGGTCCTTGTTGTCCATGCGGCCGCCGAACGTCACGTTCACGACCGGGGACGACAGCGACGGCGCGGGGGACGGACACGGAGACGGCAACGGGGACGCGCTGCCTGCGACGGTCGCGGCGGTACTGGTGCTGCTGCTGCTGTTGCTGTTGTCGAACATCGGAACAAACAATTCCGACGGCGGAGTATCCATCAGCGACGCCGCAAATCCGGCGAGATCTTCGTCCATCTCGAACTCGTCGCACGCGTTCTCGTTCGTATACCTGGCGACATCCGGACTCGCGACCTCGCGGACGGCGGGGGACATGGGTTCCTGCTGCTCGGTCTGCGCCTCCTCAAAAATGAACCACTGCAGCGTGTCGACCCACGACACCTTTGCCTTCTCGCCGCCGCCACTGCCGCCGCGCTCGCCCGTGAACTCGCCGATGTCGATGAACGTCGCTCGGGTATTCCCCGAGCTGCCGCCCCCACTCCTATTCCTACTCGTACCACCTCTCTGGGCGTTCGTCGGCGACGTTGACGACGACGGGTGGTCGATCGTCACGTACGCGACGATGTAGCCCCGCTCCGTGCGGAGGCGGAACATGAGCATGTTGACGCACGTTACCTTCTGCAGTTGCGGGTGGTGCACGCAGCGCTGGGTGACCATGACGTCGTCGTTGATGACCTGGAGCACCTTGACGCCGATCGTCGACTTCTGTATCGTATGCTTGTGCTCCTCGCGCGTCACGATGTTCCACGTCTGCAACATCATGTGCTCCATCCCAAGGTTCTCGAACGTTTTCGTGAGCGAGAACTGCAGCGTCGTGCCGTCCACGAAGCGCTCGTCACGCCAGCCGAAGAGCTGCGCGCCCGTGCTGATGCGCTTGCCGCGCCACTGCGGGAAGTAGATCTGCTGGTAGCACTGCTGGATGATCGCGAAGCACGTCTCCTCGCTCAGCGGCTCGAACGGGTCTGGCGGCTCGCGCAGCAACAGCGTCTCGGCGGGTGTCGGCGCCGCGAACTCGGCGGCGTACGTCTCGAGCGCGGACGCGAAGAGGTCGTACTCGGCCAGCTTCTCCTTCATGGCGCCGATCTGCGCGCGCAGCGCCGCTGCCTCGCCGCGCGCTTGCTCGTACCTGTCGCGGACCGTGCTGCCGCCGCCCACGGTCGCGCGCAGCCGCGCGTCGCCCGCGCTGCTGATGGAGCAGAGGCGCTCGTACTCGATCTCGAGCTCGCGCACCTCGTGCTTCATGGTCTCGACGTCGTTCTGTCGCAGCAGCCACGCATGAGATTGCATACAAACGCCAAGTCAGTGCCCGGGTGCCTCAGCACCTTCTTGCGCGCGCGGAACTGGCGCTTGAGGTCGCGCTGCCTGCGGCGGCGCTCGAGTAGCGCGGCGTCCGGCGCCGCAGCGGCCGCCGCCAGCGGCGAGAGCGTCGCGAAGGCGAAGGGCGCGGCCATCGCGGCGGGCGGCGGCGTCGTGGTCGCGTCGCGGGACGTCGGCATCCAGGAGGAGGACTTGACAGACAGAAAAATGGCCAAAAAAATCCGTCGATCATTAATAACGCCCTGGGTTTTGTCACTAGCGCAAGTTAAACAAAACTGACTAGTTGAGTATCAACAGAGGTACCGAAATTTATAAAGAAAAATTGCAGCTGAATTTGTTCATGTTCCGAGAATGTTCAATGAAGTGAATTGCTTTGGCACATGATTTATTTATTCATGTACATTTACAAATTAAAGTTAATAGAAAGGATTTTGTACATTAGACAAATTTACCTCTTTAAAGCGGGTGAAATTGGAAGACTGATTTTGAAAACATTGTCAAAAACCTTTGATATTAAAATGATGTCTAGCGCTATTTACGGTAAGACCATTTTATTAGAAATGTCCAATGTAGATGTCTAATGTCAAGATACAATGTCTAATGTCAAAGTGTGGACATTGGACAATTATTGATACCAAAAATCGAAAATCATGAAATCTATCGCGAATATTGCCGCAACTTCCACAATGTTGTTGAAGTTATGAAACTCTCGAAGGTCCCGCGAGTTGGCGAGGCTTCGTTCGTGCCGCCAAGCCTCTCGCGCTTGCTGGCACAGCAGTCCCCGACGCATGTTGCTTCGCATTCGCTGACCGGAGCAGATTCACTTAGCAATTTGCGCTCAACCGCCCAAGCTCTCTCTACCTGCCCTGAGCACCACCTCCAGCCCCACCAGCTTCGCTCCCCCATCACCCAACTTCTGCAACAACCCCACGTGCTGCTGCTCCCGACCTGCAACCATGACGCGCGCATATCGGCGATCATCAAGCCCTCTCGTGAAGGAGATTGCCCGGCTCTTTACGATCAAGGAGGTACCCGCTCGAATCATCGGAGCGATTTTCGACGTCTCCAAGTACGCAGTCTACAAGATAGCGGAGCGCGCTGCAGCAGCAGCAGCACCTGTCTCCGGTGGAGATAGTCACGGCGGCGGGCTCGACAACGATGGCGACGACTCTGACGAGGACGAGGACTCCGACACCTTGGAGGACACCGTGAGCAACAGCCAGAGCGAGCGTGAAGGACCCGGCCAGCTCTCTCGACCGGGTATGGTGTGTCTCCTGCAGGAGCTCCTCGCTGTCGCCGAGCGCTACCGGGTGAAGCCGGCGGTGTGGTGGTTTGGGCACGATGCGCAGGAGACCAAGCGATCAACGAAAAAGCTTCACGACGAACTCAGGGCGACGACGAAGTCGCTCAGAGTTTTCGTCTTTTGCTTTACCTGCATGAGCCTGGCGAATCTGCTGGTCGACATCGAGAAGCGCGGCGGCGTCGTGGTCCAGGTGATCATCTGCAAGAGCATGGCTGTCACTTCCGCCAAGGTGATTGCTGCTCTGAAGGCTGGCGGTGTCAGTGTCAAGCTCTCGACCGGGTGCTGGGAGAACGGCTACGCGCACCACAAGTACGCACAAAGAG
>JAASGA010000596.1:0-15841 GCA_023334105.1 Globisporangium nodosum
CACTTCCCGATTCGCCTCCGACGAAACACACCCGACAGCTCAGCTCACCCGATCCGAACAAGCCGCTCTCGCACTCAACCGTGCACATACTCCAAATCGACTCCCATGGTCTCCCTCAAGAACAGCCTCCTGCTCCTCGCTGCCGCCGCGATCGCGTTCTGTTCTCTCGAGTCCGATGCTGCTCCTGATCCCAGATCCGCCAGCACGCTCGCGTCGTCCCAGACCCGACCGCGCGTGCACCCGAGCGTGCACCGCACACTCCGAGCGCAAGGCACCGTGAACCTCATCGTCACGCTCGCCGACTCGACCGAGTCCGTCATCGAGAGCGTGAAGGAGGGTGAGTTCGCGTCACGCGGTGCCAAGATCACGAGTCTCGTCGAGCGTCTTGAGGCGCACGCGAAGCAGAGCCAGGCGGCGCTGTACGAGTTAGTTGGCGGTGAGAGTGGTGGCAGTGGTGAGAGTGGTGATGGAGGCAACGACACCGTGCTCGAAGGTGCGGCGTCGCCGCCGACACCGCAGACATCGTCGACATCGCAGCTCTACCGGCGCAAGATCAGCTTCTGGATCTCGAACCAGGTATACTTTGAAGCCGCGACGTTCGAGCTTGTGGATATGCTGAGCACGCTGCCGAGCGTGGCGCAAGTGCGCGAAGAGGAGGTGCTGCCGCTGCCGAAGGTCACTGTGAGCACCGAGTCGAGTGCTGCGAACGTGTCCTCAACAGCTGAAGCAGCGTTCGAGAGTCAGTGGGGCGTCGCGAGGGTCGGCGCTCCGGAGGTGTGGACGAAGGGCTACACGGGTCAGGGTGTTGTCGTCGGCATCGTCGACTCGGGGGTCAGGGCGACGCACCCGATCTTGAAGGGCAACTTCCGCAAGGAGTTCAACTGGTTGGACGGCGTGGCGAGCCTGCCGGCTCCGGTCGATGACGACGGCCACGGGACCCATGTCACCGGCACCATCATAGGTGCGAACGGCTACGGCGTCGCTCCTGGCGCGACGTGGATCGCGTGCAGAGCTTGCACTAAAGCGCAAGGTTGTCTGGAGTCAGCTCTGCTGTCTTGCGGTCAGTTTATGCTGTGTCCCACTCAGAACGGCGTGAAGGACTGCTCCAAGGCGCCGCACGTCGTCAACAACAGCTGGGGCGGCAAGTCCGAGCGAACACCCTTCTACGACGCGACTGCGAGTTCGTGGGTCGCCGCCAAGATCGTGCCGGTGTTCGCGATCGGCAACACCGGCCCGACGTGCAGCACTGCGTGGTCTCCTGGCGATGGGAGTTCCGTCATCTCGGTCGGCTCCACGACGATCAACGAGGAAGTGTCAGACTTCAGCTCCAAGGGTCCAGCGACGCGTACGAAGATCATCAAGCCCGAGGTTGCGGCTCCCGGCAGCGACGTCAAGTCCACGTGGAACAACGGCGGCTTCGCGACCGCCTCCGGCACGAGCATGGCCGCGCCGCACGTGTCGGGCGTCGTTGCACTCATGCTGAACGCGCGTCCAGCAGCGACGTTTGACCAGGTGAAGGCGGCGCTGTTCGACACGACCGAGAAAGTTGCACTCCGACCGTCGGGAATGACGTGCGGAGGCATCTCCGACGGCACATTCCCGAACAACGTCTTCGGGTACGGCCGCGTCAACGCGCTTGCGGCGGTGAACAAGATCACCCCAGTCTCCGACCGATGCGCCGGCTTGAGCGGACTTCTCTGCTCGGAGCTCCTGTGCGAGTGGAGCGCGCGTCACAGGACGTGCACCTCGTGGGCGTGAGCCACAGTCTAGGACACTTGCAGGTGGATGGATGCTAGCAACTCTATGATACAAGACGAGATGCCGTGTTCAGATCTGGTCACGCCGTGTTCTCTTGTTACACACTGATCTCAGTGAACTGACTCACGAGCAGGTTCTCGGCCACCTGGTGCATGAGCTCCTTGTGGCGGTGGTACGACCCAATGAGAAGGTTCGTCAGCGTCCCCACTGCGAGTTCGTGCGGCGAGAACGACCCGCCGATCTCCGGCGTCACCCGCACGCACGTCTGCACAAGTGAAGTAGGACCCCGTGCAGTCAGCCGAGGCGACCACCCTGGCCGGAGCACATTCCAGCTTCGCTCACGGAGTCGCATCGAGACCGAACCGGTCGTCGCGATCACTGCCTCGCACACGGCGACGACGCGGTGCTCCTCCACGAATCTCTTCATCGCGATCCACATCGTGAGTGTAGTCGAGGACACCGCCGCGTGCGGGAGGTGGAGCGGATCGACTGTCTTCGTGAAGATGGCGTCGCTCGAGACATGGTGGATCTGAGGCGTCCCGAGTGTCGAGTCATCCGTCAGACGACGATCTTAGTGAGTACTGTAGGTGGCAAGACACGCACCTGGTAGACGCTGTGGCGCGTCTGGAGCTGCTCGCTCGACATGCAGTGCCAGAAGACGCGATCGATCGTGTGCATGTCGAACGGCACGACCTTGGAGAGCGTGTTCTCCAAGCAGAACCTGCCGGTCTCATCTCGCTTGAGCTGCATCTCGCGCTGCAGCTCGCCCTCGAAGCTGGTGAGGCCGCACGCTTCCAGCACGCTATCGGTCTGCGCGTACTGCGCGTCGAAGTCGCGGCCGAGCGACGCGAAGATCGATGCATCGTCGCTCAGAGCGTCCATGCGCGTACAGCGGGCCAGATACCCCGTGTCCGGAAGCGCGTCCATCACCTGTCCAAGAGCACATAAGGCAAGTTAGGGTCTGGTTGGTGCTCTGAGCTCGCTAACCTATGGAGGCGCACCGCGAACGAGAACTGGTTCAGATAGAGCGTCTCGAGCCGCCGCGCGACCAGCAGATGGCTCTCGTACTGTGCGCGCAGCCGCGCGTTCTCGAGCATCGAGACGCGCGTCTCCTCTCGCTCCGCCACTGCGATGCGCTCCCAGAGATCGGCTCGCGAGACCGCTCCTGACCGCACCATCACCGCCATTTGCGGCTGTCCGTGCGGCAGCAGCCGGAGTCGGCCAGCTGCGGCCACTGCCTGCGCTGTGAGCGCATGCTGCTGGTGCTGAAGCCGCGATAGCTCCGCCTCCAAGTGGCGAACTTGGTGCGCGAGGTACCGCACTTCGTCGCTCTGCCGCTTGCGTCTCTTTGGCTTCTTCTCCATCGTCTGAAGCAGTGGCTGTGGTGGTTCTGTCGGCGTGGTCGCGCTTGAGCTGGTAGCTGTCAACTCGTCGGTCTCTTCGAACCCTTCGAGTGCGCGGAGGAGCTCCGCTTGTTCGTCGGGAGTCAGCACGAGAGGCGAGAGGATGTCGCTGTCGTCTGCCGCTGCTTCCTGCTCCTTCTCACCTGCCACCTCGTCGTCCTCGCCATCGTTCTTATCTTCCTCCTCGTCTTCGTCTTGGGCGTCTGCGAGCAGGTCGTCGAGCGCGAGGTCTTCTATGCTTGTCATTGTGAGAGTCGTTCGAATTGTTTTTTCCTTTGATCTTTGTATGCCACAGCACAATAAATCCGAACAACCTGTTACAAATCATAAACGATAATGAACAGCGCCGACAAGCTCGCACCAGAGGAGCTGCTCGGGTTCCTCGTGCAGTACAACGACGACTGCGCTGGTGCTGACGCGCCACCACTGAGTCTCGAGCCGATCGTCGCAGGACCCGCGGAGCCGCCGCTGCTGCGCGCCGACGAACGCTGGGGACTGAGCACCGAGGAGCGCGAGCTGCTGCTGCTTGTGCTGCAGGACGACGAGACTGACGAGCTCCAGAGCAATGGGATTCTTGGCAATGCGACAAGCAACACGACGACCGCCACAGTGGCGAAGCGCAAGAAGAAGAAGAAGAAGCCGCGGCCGAACCGGAGGCGGCGGAAGCACGAGGTCGACGAGCTGCGTGTCGAGGTCGCAGAGCTGGAGGAGAAGCTGCTGCAGCTCCGATCCGAGCGCCGAGGGCTCATCGAGACTGCGCTGATGGCCCGTGGAACGCTACCTAGGACAGAGAGTGATGCCGGCGCAGCGCCGCCGAGTGTGTGGGAGCGCATCGGCCGGTTCGAGCGCGAGGAGGCACGCGCTGCAGTCACAGAGAACCTGCGGCTGCGCGCGATGTACGCGAGCCAGCTGCTCACACTGCAGCGCCTGGAGACGGCGTACCGAAGTCAGTTCGACCTCGAGGTGCGGCGTCGCGTTCGCCGACTGTCGGTGCTGCGCGACCTCGTCGGAGGAGGAAGTTGGTTGTGGCTCGATGGACTAAGTGTATGCTCCTGTATGCTCTTGTGGGGTCGCGGACTCGCAGGCGGTGGGGCTGCCTCCGGTTGCAGCATACGGCCACCCACTCAGCAAGCGTCCGCGCAGCGACCCGTTCGACGACGACTTTGCGATCTTCGCATCGCTTGGCCGGGACTTCGACTCCCAGTTCGCAGGCATCGACGCGATCCTCGCGGCCGCAGGACTGCTACACTTTGACGGCGAAATGGTCGCGCAGCTCCGACCAAAGCAAGACGCGCAGGGCAGGTTCTTCATGGAGCGCATGCACTCGCGCGTGGTCCCGGAAGACATGTACGTCTTGGACCTCGCGATCAACGAGACGCAGAAGGACCCGAGGGTGCACCGGACGCACAAGTCGTACGAGGTGCGTCAACCACTCTCCCATGATGTGTGTGTGATGCTCTCCCGCCTGCTCAGCCGGCCGGCAGGTGGTATAGCTTATCGGAGCTGGCGTTGACGCCGGGCATCGCTTGACTGACATCATCACGCTCACTGGATTCTCACACGAGCGCAGATCCGACATGCCACCGACACGGTGTCGTTCGTCAAGACTACGGACGTCATCCGTTTGCCGCACGCAGAGGCACTTATCACGACGCGGATGGCGGTGAGGCGCTTCGTGCTCGCAGATCGTGTCGCGGGCGTCTGGGACAGCGTGATCGACATCTCCGGATGCGTCTCGATGCGGCTGAGCGAGAAGGGCTGGAACCTGCTGCGGCCGCCGCGCTCGACGCTCACGAACCGCCATGGCGGCGGGCCGCTCTCGGTCGAGCAGTCGTGCATCCGGTACTTCCCCATCGACGCCAACGTGCGGTCGGAGCGGGATCTAGGCGTCGGCACCGTGAACCGGATCCTGGTCGAGTCGTACCAGCGCCACCTTACGTTCATGCACGAGGTGACGGAGGAGATCCTGCGCAGCCAGTTCAGCGAGCTGGCGCTGTAAAGACGCGAGACGAGGGCGTGGGGCGGAACATCCAGCCAAGCAACCGCCTCGAACGAATCGCGATGTTGATGCCGCTTGCTTATGAGGAGGGAGGTTTGACGTGTCGTCGTCGTCTTCAAGTCAAATCCCGCGCGACCGCCAGCTATCGCTGGTCGCTGATCGCTGAGCTCTCTCTCGCTTGCAGCAGGAGTATCCAGTATCCAGTTGCCGCACTCGCGGCACTTATACGCACACGTTCAGACCGCTCCGACTTCCAAGTCGCCAAAGTGTCGATGCGCTTTTGCTAGCGATTATGGCACGTTCGAGCCGAGTTGAGGGAGAACAATCAACCAGCTGATGCGCGTCACCATCGCACATCAACGCGAGTATGACGGCAGCGAACTGAACTGTCTCAAAGAGATCGTTGGCGAGTTTGCGCCTTGGCGCTCGTGCAGAGACCGTCATATGACGGCGTTGATGCCATTCTCGCTGGTGCTCGGGCGAATAATCAAATCAATCACGACGAGTATCCAGCGACGGCGCCGCTGCCACTGCGACGACACTCGAGACGCTTGAATGGCTCGCGCGTGCGTGGACGGAGGAGACCGAAGCGCTCACTTCGCAATTGGATGAACCGCCATCTGCTGCTCTCGTGGTAACTCGTGAAGCCATGACGCTCAGCCGACTGCACTCGCTGACCATCGACGACAACGACAACGATGACAACGGACCGACTTCGGTGATGGTGACGGCGGATCTCTTGGATGAGCTCGACGACTTCCTGCAGTGGGTCAAAGACCCGAGCGACGATGGTGGCAAGCACCTCCCTGTCTGCAGATCTGACGTTGGAGATGCCAACTCGCCGCTCGGAGTTTCGAAGAACACACTGCGAGCAGCGGAGCTGCTCGAGGAGATCACGCTGCTCCGAGACATGGACATTGCGGACGACAGCTTCTTCGGTAGCAAGCTGCCAGCCGCGACAACAACAACGACTACGATGACGCTCGCTCCGTCCCGACCCCACCTTCGCGGCGCCAATGCCACCGACCACTCTGCGCCGCACACCTCTCCAATGAGCAATACTAGTAGCGCTGCTGTCACTCCGATCAGTGAGAGCGAAGTACCACCGCAGGCGGGCGTGGCGAAGAAGAAGAGAGACCAGAACCGGTCGCGGAAGCGCCAGCGGGAAGAGCTCCTGCAGCTCCGAGTTGTCGCGAAGGAACTCGAGGCGCAACTGAAGGAACTCCTGCATCCCGACGACAGCAGCAGCAGTGAGGACTCCACGACGTCGAGTCCCTCCAGTCCAGACGAGCTCGCCGCCTTCTCCTCGTCGCTCGCGAGCCAGAGACACTCCTTCCTGCACAAAGCGCTGTTCTGGAAGCGCGCGGCGTCGGCTGCGAAGGAACAAGCGGAGTTCTCGCAGATGGAGAACGCGCGGCTCCGTGCGCTCATCGAAGAGAACGAGCTCGTATGCGACGGTGCGAGAGAGATCTGGCACAAGCACCCCGCCACGAAGCTGGCGGTACGTTTCGCGGCTGAATGTCGTCCTTCATCCTGATGCTCGTTGCTGACACGATCTGTGTTGCTGTTGTGTATGTCCAAGTAGTACGGCGACGCGATCGATACCGCGGCGCTGCACAGCACGCCGATCCGCGACTTTACGCCGTTCGAGACGCTGCGCGTGGGTCTCGACGCGTTGCTTCAGCGCCAGCGCGCAGTCTGGGGCGAGTGCGACTTCCAGAACAACGTGGTGATGGAGCGGAAGCCGGAGTCCCGACTGCGAGTGGACGGCGACAGTGCCTTCATCGAATTGACGCGGGCGTCCGTGCTGCCGTTCTCGCCGGAAGAGGTGAACCGGTCTCTGTGGCATATCGTGGAGAGAGGACTGGTGACGTCGAGCATGGGCGAGCTCAAGGTTCGTTGGCGCTGTTTGCATCTGTGGACAGTACTGTGCAGCGAGGAGACTGGTGCTAACCTTGTTCGTACACTCGCAGATTCGCAAAGCGGTTGAGAACATGTTCTTCCTCACGCTCAGCGACTCGATCCGACTGTCGGAGGAGCAGGACCTGACGGTCAAGGCGTGGATCGTCGCCAAGCAGGTCGTGGAGGGCGACCAGATCGTGTCGGTGTGGCGGTCGATCGCCGAGATCCAGAGCGACGTCGTGCCAGCGTTCGAGCTCTCCGAGTCAGGCTGGAGCGCGGTGCAGTCTCTGTCGATCGCGGGGAGGCCCGGCAGCTTGAAGCAGGCGCCGAGCGTCCTGCAGTCGTGCGCGCGCTTGAGCCCTGAGCGGAACGGAGTTGCGCTGTCGAGAGACGAGTTCTCGGCCGACTCGGTCATTGCGCGTGTGATCACGCAGTTCCACCAGAACCGGTTGTCGCTGATCCAGGTCGTGGAAAACGTGCTCCTGGACGAGAGTCTCGCGGGCAGGAAGGTCGGGGTGATGAAGAAGGAGGAGGAGAAGGCGTTCACAGTGTCGTTGTGAGGCGATGACGAACTCAAGTCTTATATGTAGAACTACAGAGTAGAATTCGTTGACCTAAATCCCCTTATAAAGTCCACTTTCGAAAGCGCTACGTTGCAAAGCACCAGACGTGTCCAACGCTCACAATCACGTGAGAAGCACGCGCCAGCAGCAGCTCATTGCGAGCGTGACGACCAGCCTGTGCCGAGTCCCACGTAGCGCAGCAGCAGCTCCGGACTAGAAAGGCGATGGCGCTGAACGACGAGAGCCTCACGGAGCTGAGCGCCGACGAGCGCGAGCTGCTGCTGCTCGTGCTCGCAGACGAGCCGTCGGCGTCGATGTCGGACGCGAACGTCGCGCGTGACGTGACGAACGCCGAAGCCGAGGGCTCACCTGCAGTCATATCGGAGACCGACGTCACTGCTGCCGCTGCTGGCGATGCCGACAAGGAAGAGGAGAAGGCGGAAGAGCCGAAGCGCAAGGTGAATCCGCGCCGCAACCGCAAGCGCCGCAAGCACGAGGTGGACGCGCTGCGCATTCAGATGCGCGAGCTCTCGGAGAAGCTCGCGCAACTCCAGGAGCTCGCGGCGGCGAACGGCACAGGAGCTTTTGGCGAGAGCGACGGTGGCGTCGGAGACGCGGAGAACGCACTCGTGGCGACCCACGTCGCGTTCCCGGAGGCAAAGAGTGGCGGCGCTGCAGACGCTGGCGACAGCGACAGCAGCCCGACGAGACAGGCGGCGCAGTGGATCGTGATCACGAACGGGAAGAAGAGCAGTCCGAGCGCCTGGGAGACGCTCGCGTGGACGCAGCGCGAGCAGGCGCAAGGCGCGGTCGCCGAGAACCTGCGGCTGCGGCTCCAGTACGAGCACCAGCTGCAGACGCTGCGCCAGCTCGAGATGCTCTACAACGCACAGCAGCAGCAGCAACAACAACAACAAGAGCAGATGCTGTGGGGCGGGGGACCTGTGCGTTATGAGCGGTGGTGTTGATCGAGATGGTGTTTGCTGCTCACTCTCGTGCATGTGTGGGAACCAGGAGCCGATGTCGATCCCGTGGCGCCAGGACCTTCACACAGGCACCACGCAGCTGAGCAAGCGCGCTCGAGTCGACCCGTTCGACGCGGACACGGCGGTCTTCGCCGCGCTCGGCCGCGACTTCGACGCGCAGTACGCCAAGACGGACACGATCTTCGCGGCCGTCGGGCTCGCGGGCTTCGAAGGTAACCTGAAGCGCGGGATGGTGCCGAAGCGAGGCGAGAACGGCATCTACTTCCTCGAGAACCTGCACTCGCGCCTGCTCTCTCGAGACATGGCGGACAACAGCGAGCAGCGCTGGAGCTGCATGGCGCGCGCCGACATGCACCCGAACCACGAGCTGTTTGAGGTGCGCTCTCGCTATTGCGCTGGCGGTCGGACTGTTCGTCTACTGCGGTCGCTAACGGCGTGCGGTGGTGATGCGTTCAGGTTCGCGAGAAGACGCCCGACACGATGATCCGGAAGCTCGTGAGCACGATCCGGCTCCCGAACGCCGAGGCGACGCTCATCCGGCGCACGGCCATGAAGCGCTTTGTGGAGAAGCACCGCATCGTGTTCGTGTGGGACTCGGCGCTCGAGATCGCCGGCTCGGTCTCGATGCGGCTGCGGGAGCGCGCGTGGAAGGTGATGCGGAGGCCGCGCGTGATGCCGGTCAACTACGACGGCGGGGTGATCTCGATCGAGCAGACGTGCTCTCGCATCACGCCCGAGCTCTGGAGCACGTACGTGGTGGAGGACATCGCGCCGGGCTCGCTCACGAACACCGTCGTTGGCTCCTACCGCCGCCACATGAAGCAGACGTACTTCCAGACGATGGAGATCCTGACGGCCGAGTTCGGCGAGATGGCGATCCGGAACAAGTACTTTGACAGGAAGAAGGAGTGCATGAAAGGAGGCGGCGGCGGCGGGGAGGGCGGCTGCTGCGGCGGACGGCGTCGCCCTCACGTCAAGAAGGAGTTCTGGCACCACGGAGAGTGCGCGCGACCGCCACCGGCGCAGATGATGCAGCTCGTGGAGCTCTGACGCCGTCTGCACCGCGTTCTGAGAGCAGGTTGAACGCCATGCGCGCACCATGTATCATTGCCTTGTCGAACCCCCCTCGTTGTGCGTGTTATGCGTGCTCGCCTCGACCACCTCGCCGAGAGTAGCGTCGTCTTGTCCGCCATGCGAAGTGCCCTCGTCGTGCTGCTGCAGCCATGCTACTGCTCGCAGCCGCTCTCACTCCTTTCCTCGAGCGCTGGATGCACACGATGATGTCCACGCAGACACGAGCGAGCGCATGAATCGAACTTCGTTGAGCAGTTGGGAGGTGGACATGCAGAGCAAGGGAAGAGCGCGGCTCTCACGCGAGATCCTATTCGTCATCGACGACGACCCACTCGCCGCCGAGAAGCACCGAGCTGAGCCAGTCGAGTCCTTCATAGATGCCCTCGCCGAGGATCGCCGCCGCGCCGACCATTCGGTGCGGGTTCTTCGTCACGCCGTCGAGCTTGAGCTCCGCCTTGATCTCCGCGAGGCTCATGCTGCCGGGCAGGTCCTGCTTGTTCGCGTACACGAGCAGCTTCGCGTCGCGGAGGTCGTCGGACAGGAAGAGACGGCGGAGCTCCTCGGCCGCCTCACCGATGCGCTCGCGATCGCCAGCGTCGACGACAAAGATCACGGCGTCCGTGTTCTGGAGGTAGTGACGCCAGAGCGCGCGCAGGCGTCCCTGACCACCGATGTCCCACGCCGTGAACTCGACGTTCTTGTAGACGAAGGTCTCGACGTTGAAGCCGATGGTCGGGATCGTCGTGACCACCTCGCCAAGCTTGATTTGGTACAGCAGCGTCGTCTTGCCGGCGGCGTCGAGTCCTGTGATGAGGACGCGACAGGGTTTGTTCCAGAAGTACGTCGAGAGCGAGTCGAGTGTCGACTGCAGGTAGCTCGAGACGTAGTTGCCCATGCTGTGTAAGGTCGGCTGGTCGGTTGGCTGGTGTCGGGTGTGAGGGCGATTGAGGAGTGGCGCTCGCTCGCTCGAGACGGCGGCGGGTGGACCAGCAGTCGGGATCTTGAGCAGGCGTTCGCTGAACCCAGGAAGAAGTCGACGACGCGCTGCTGTGATCTGTCGAACTCGGATTGGCTGCTGCAAGTATGCCTCACAAGCTAGCGGTTCGCTTCGACATGGGTTAAAGTCGCTCTGGCAGTGATCCGAATCGCTCAAGGAGTCCAAGCTCGGAGCATCGGCTCCACGACGTGCAGCGATACGCGGTGCATGTGTACGGCAAGTGTGTGGAGCGTTGAGATGGTGCGAAGATCTGATTGCATATGCAACACACCATCATACAAACTCTCTCTATTGCTACTACTCTCGTTGCTGCTGCTGCCTCGCTCAGCGTCCTGCGATCGCCTTGCTGAGCCACTCGAGTCCTTCGTCGATACCCTCACCAGTGATCGCCGCAGCGCCGACCATTCGGTGCGGATTCTTCGTCACGGCGTCGAGGTTGAGCTTCTCGCGCACCTCGTGGACCGTCATGCACCCAGGGTGGTCCTGCTTGTTCGCGTACACGAGCAGCTTCGCGTCGCGCAGTTCTTCATGCTCGAAGAGACGGCAGAGTTCCTCGGCCGCCTCGCCGATGCGCTCGCGATCGCCAGCGTCGACGACAAAGATCACGGCGTCCGTGTTCTGGAGGTAGTGGCGCCAGAGCTCGCGCTGGCGTCCCTGGCCGCCCATATCCCACGCCGTGAACTTGATGCCCTTGAACTTGAACGTCTCGACGTTGAAGCCGATGGTCGGGATCGTCGTGACCACCTCACCGAGCTTGATTTGGTACAGTAGTGTCGTCTTGCCGGCGGCGTCGAGTCCTGTGATGAGGACGCGACAGGGTTTGTTCCCGAAGAACGCCGAGAGCGAGTCGAGTGTCGACTGCAGGTAGCTCGAGACGTAGTTGCCCATGCTGTGCGAGTGTGGGCGATTGAGGAATGGAGCGCGCGCGAGAGAGGAGTTCTCGTGGTGCTGTGATCTGTCGTGCTCGGATTGGCTGTTGCGCTGCCAGATGCAGCGCTTTCAACCCGCATGGTTTGAAAGCACGCTGTGTGAGGTTGTCTGGCATCGGCAGCACTGTGAGCGATCGCCAGGAGCGTCGAAAGCGTGGGGAACCTGCAGCGATGTGCACGGTACGCAGTGTACAGGACTAGTGTGCGGGGAATCGATATGTAGTTTGGTAGTATACACGGTGGTTGTCGCTCGCTCTCTCATGCTACTGTCGCCTCACTTAGCGACCCGTGATCGCCTTGGTGAGCCACTCGAGACCTTCGTATACGCCCTCGCCGCTGACTGCGACCGTCGCCTCGATGTGGCGCGGGTTCCGCGTCACGGCGTCGAGGTTGAGCTTCTCACGCACCTCGTGGACCGACATGCACCCAGGGTGGTCCTGCTTGTTCGCGTACACGAGCAGCTTCGCGTCGCGCAGCTCGTCGAACTCGAAGAGACGACGGAGCTCCTCGGCGGCTTCGTCGATGCGGAACCGGTCGGCGGCGTCGACGACGAAGATCACGGCTTCGGCGTTCGCGAGGTAGAACTTCCAGAGCGGCCGCAGCTTGCTCTGACCGCCGATGTCCCACGCCGTGAACTCGATGTTCTTGTACGTGAACGTCTCGACGTTGAAGCCGATCGTCGGGATCGTCGTAACAGCCTCGCCGAGCTTGAGCTTGTAGAGCAGCGTCGTCTTGCCGGCGGCGTCCAGCCCGAGCATGAGGATGCGGCACGGCTTGGTGCAGTAGTTCGAGAGCGAGCTGAGAGCGGACAGCAGGTAGCTCGAGAGGTAGTTGCCCATGGTGGTGGCGATGCGATGCTGATGGATAGCTTGGGGGATGTGGAGCTGATTGTCGAGTGAGTGATCGAGCGGCAAGTGAGACGAGCACGTAGCCTGGCAGGCGAACTTGGTTACCAGCAAAGTTGGCTGCGTCGAGCAAGGTTTGCGTTGGCGATCGGCGATTGGCCGGATTGGGAGGTACCGATGTTTATTGGTGACAGCACATCGGAACACAACAACGGTGGCACTGGGTGCTCTACACGGCTCGTGTGGTCCTCACGCAACGCAATGCCTTGTTGACAAGAGCGGCTTGGATCTGGTAAGCATGTTCTACGTACGATGCAGCTCCTGACGCCTCAGACGGCGTGACGATCGTCCACCTGCAGAGATAGAACCAGAGCTCGAGAGTCACAGGCTCGCTGTCGTCCTGTTCAGACTTCCACATTCGTGTGGTGTGAGGTTGGTTGGTTAATGAGAACAAGTCTGCGCCATCGCTCTGGAGGTCGAAGGGGGAGCAGTATCTTGACGCGCTTCCCCAACACCTAAGTGGGGCTGGTTATGAGCTGGCCGCTGCTGCCAGAGCGAAGAGTAGACTAGCGGCTGTGTGTTGTTTGCATGGAGATGTCTCGCGCCGGTGATAGGAGGGGAAATGCCGCTGTCGGCTGTCGCTGTTTGCTGTCGGTCAGTGTGCACGGAGGGTAGCGAGAGCACCAAGAGGATGCAGACTACAAGAATCGCACTCTGCCTTGCATCCTCAAGCGCCAAGTGAGCCGATCATCGAGACGGACCCAGTGTCGCCTTGACTCTCCGCACCACACCGCACTGCAATGTTCGATTGGCTGCTTATCCTGCATCGCGAATGGGTGCATGACGGATACAAGGTGCGACGCCAAACTCGCTCGTCTTACAGGAGCGTCGTCGGCGAGACCCATCCTGGTGTCTGTGTCACACTGTCCAACGAACCGAGCATGAACCGTGTTTCTCGAGTTCTGCGATCTGACCAACGCTCTTCACCGAGTGCACTGGTACACGACCACTTCCGCTGATCGATGCTAGCACCACTCGCGAGCCGAACTACAGCTCCTGCCGCTTGCACAGGGTGCAGCACAGCACGGTTCCAATGAGGCATTCGAGTACGTTTGCCTCTTTGTACCTTTCCAGTCAGCACCACTTAGGTGGTTCTTCTCTCGTTGTCAACAGCAAGCGTAGAACGATCCAAGAGTAGAATAATGCGTCAAGTTTCGCTGCTCGGTGCAACCGCGATGGTGATGTCACTCATCAAGGCGAGTGTGTGCTCGCCTGGTTGTCTCGACTGAGAGAGCGAGAACAAGCATGCGAGAGAGGAAGCAGTCGCAAGATGAGTCTGACGAACTCACTCTCCCGCCCGAAAGATTGGCTCTGGGTGTGAATCGCTGTCGGAAGTCCATTGGCCGAGTGCAGGAAGGCAGGAAGGCTAGCATGACATGCAAGTCTTCGATTGGCTTCGCAAGAAGCGGTGCTGGGCATCACGACGGCCCCTGACTCGATACAATGGATTTTCCCCCTCTCCTCGACTCTTGACGTCGCCGTAATCTGCTCGATCACCAAACAGCAGCGCCATCAACATCACGATCACTCAGTGACCACGAGGCGCATGGCGCATGCTTGACTCAAGCGAGTCGATCTGGGCTGTGCGGTACGCTCGCCCAAGCAAGAACTGAGATCGAGTCTCAAGGACTTCCACCGAACGACTTGCAAGAGTTCAGCACCGTATGTGTACCTGTAACGAGTCAGCATGCATCTCTTCTTCCTGCCTCCGCCATTCGGGCGTCAACGCTCGCAGTCCTGCAGAGTGGCTGCGATGTTGACGCGAAGAGCACCTCGACCTGACTGCAGTGATTGCGCTGGCGCGCTCGCCGTCAACAGTGTCCTTTCTTTGCGATCCGCAGGCATTCCGCCCAGAATGACTGCTCGCCCTGCGCTGTGCGAGGCAGCAGCAGCGAGTCTTCGAGTCGATCACAGTCCTTAGCGCAGAGAACGCCATGTTGCAGCGCAGTTCAACTGAGCGCAAGGCATTAATGCTCGAAGCGCATGAGCTCTTGGTCGGACTCTCTTGAACGAGCGAGCGAGAGCTGCTGAAGGGTGGAAGACACCCACCCAACACGGTGGTGCTCACCTAGCAACACCCAGTACGCTGAGCGCGAGGGACCTGGTTGGTCGATCATCGGATGGACAGAGCCTCGTTCCGCATCGCCTCCCGCGCGGTGTTATCAGGGAATAAGTACCTCCTTCCTCCCCGTCATCTATCACCACCATGCCCGCCGCCCGCGACGCCGTCTCGGAGAACCGAGGGCTGCTACGAACCATGAGCTTCTTCGCTCACGGTTCCTCTTGGCTGCTTCGGGGCTCGTTGCAGAAGCAAACGTCTCTGTGTCTCACCATCTCGAGCTCCACCGCTGCAGTTTAGCATAGTGAGTCGTCAGCGGCACGCGTGCTCGAAGCAGCAACAGCAGCACCGCCACAACGAGGAATGATGGAGGACGCTTCATGCATTCATCGGTCCGCCGCCCACCACCCTTTCACGTCAGCTTATGCCGCAAAGTCAACGACAGCATGTCCGGCATGACGATGTTGTCCAACAGCAGCGGGTTGCAGTCCAGCAGAGCAAGGATTTCGCGATGTCGGGTACTAGGTGTGTACCCAACAAGCAAGCACTTTCAACTGTTGCACTCGTGCTCGTCTTGACAACATGGTGGAAAGAGACCGATCGCCGCTGACTGGACTGGATTGGCTGAGAGTCACGAGCGGCTGAGAGTGAAGTTCCAGCGAGAGCTGTTCCCGTGATCAGCTCCACGAGAGTGCGAACCGAACACGCTCTGTGGTCCTCCTCCTCCTCTCTCGCTCTCTTTCGCTCTCTTGACGCTCAGCAAGCATCGCGCGACGGTGGCCGACCGACCGACCAACGGAGAGACAGACTGACAGAAGCGCTCACTTGCTCACGCTCCACACTCACACTTACTGCAACGCTGGATTCTCGCCGCTGGTGGACGTGTGCGTCTTCCTGCTTCTCTCGACTCGCCCCCTTCCTTCCACTGCGATCAGCGCAACTGCAACGCCTTCCCGGCCGGCCGGAGTCGCCGCTCACAGTTTGATTTGTCGCTTCGCCAGCACAACTACTGATCTTCTTCCCTTCCAAGACGACGACGACTCCGAGCGTTCGTACCACCAGTCTATGACGTTTGCCAGCACCTCAGGAGACGAACGCTTGCACGACCGTGTGCCTCTCACTGCAGCCGCAGTCGCCTCTTCCCAGGATGGCTACGACGACCGCGATGGCGATCGCGAGCTGGACCAAGAGGTGAGCCGATTCCTCGAGACCGAGTACTGCTCCCATCTCGACCACCACCACCACCACTACAACAACAACAACAAC
>JAASGA010000597.1:0-15828 GCA_023334105.1 Globisporangium nodosum
CTGCAGCCACATACGATCAACCCAGCCGCTACCTCGTTCACGCGCAATCTTGTGGCGTTCGCTGTCGAATCTGCAATCCCTCAACTTGTAGAAAGAACCGATTTCGGTGGGGCACCGATGGCACTCTTGATGAGTCTCATTAACGTGAGATCAATCGCACCCAGCGTGTCACACCCGCTCCACGTGGACATCGTCGGCGTCGCCCACCACATCGTCGGTGTGCTCCACGATCGTCTGGATGCCACCATCATCAGGCTGCGAACGCTTCCGCCGTGCACGGCTTGATCCCGAAGACGACGACATGCTTTCGGTGCTGGCATCGTTGCTACTAGTACTACTGCTGCTGGGTGTCCCGTCCTGGTGCGGAGCCTGGATGCGCGCCTCGGCCTCGCTTCTGTTGTCTCGGTGACGAAATCTCATCTTCTCGCCTCTCTCTCTCGACTGTCCGTCTTTGTCGTTTGCGCTGCTGCTCGTGATCGCTGCGACCGCTTTCGCTTCTCCCAGCTGAAACACTGTCTGCTCCGGCATCACCGACCGAATCTGATGCAGTCGCAGCAGCCGTTGTCGCCGAACACTGAAAAGTGCGAGCGCCGCACCTACGACGATGTATATTCCGCCGCCGACCATCTCCCACCGTGCAACCTTCTCGCGCGCAAACGGTCCGGGCATTGCAGCGGCTGCGAGTGAGAGGCCGCTGGTCGACGTCACGCTCGACTGCTCTCGGACCCACACAACCGGCAACCAGCACTCGATCATGCTTTTGTGCCACTCGTCGCGTGAGACATCTCGGGTCACAAGCGCGTTCAGCTGCCACACGAAGCGGCTGTGGTACACAGAGCCTGTGATTGGATCGATATCAATGCTCGTCTCCGAGACTTCTCCGCCGAGCGGCGAGGCGCCCGACAGTGTGAGTTGGAGATCGTCCTGCAGGAGGCTCATGTTGAGCATCACAGCCTGCGAAGGTACCCTGCTGGTCATACTACTGGAGAGTCCGCTTGGGAGACTTGCTGGGTTCAGCCAACTCGAGACCGTGTACCGCATCAACGGGATCCCAAAGCGCGTGATGTTTCGCGTGTATGCTGCTTCAACGAGGCGCCGAGTGTATCCCCAGTAAAACAGCAGCTTCGCTGGAGGAAAGTCCTTCCCTCCGTTCATGTACTTTGCCGATAAGACTGCCGTCGCGAACTGCGAGCCGTCTGTGACGCGAACTGTCCTCAGCGCAACCGTCTCTTCCCACACCCGTAGGTCCGTCGCGTTATCGATCGCGAGGACCTCTCCGATCACGCGACTCTTTTTCTGGTAAAGGGTCGAGTCATTCACCAGCGGCACTTGGAGTGTCAGCACTTGAGGCGGACCAGACACGAAGAGCTCCGCGGCTTGACTGCTCTCGATCGAATCGTTCCTCCAGATCCCGGAGCACTGTGCACATCTGCTTTTGCTGGTGTTGCCACTCTTGCTGCTGTTGGTCCTTGCAAAGAGAACGCTGGAGACGTTGGATGCAGCTAGGTATCCTCCGATCGGATACTGCAGCGTATTCGGGTCTGCAGGAGTTGTTCTGCTGACAAACTCGACTGATGTCAGCCCGAGAACGCTCGGCTCGAAGACAAATCTCGTCGCGGCATAGCGGAGATACGCTTGCATGTCAGCGATGAAGCTCTTTGGCTTGAGCTTGAATCCTGCGTCAGTCAGCATCGGCAGGTCGAGGTAGATCTCACTCGGGGTCCCATGGCTCGCACACGCCTGTTCCTGCTGCTCTGAGGAAAGCTTGTAGGCTGCTGCGATGTTCGTCACGAGAAACTCACAGTCATCCTTCGAGCTGAATGGCTGTGCGAGGAAGGCATCGATCAACAGTGCTGCTCGCGTCGTGGTTGGTAGCGAGGAGCTTGACGTCGATTCGCTCGCGTTTGGCCAGTCCCACGATGCGGGGTCCGAAAAGAGCGAGATTAGCGAATTGGCATCTTGAACGGACACAACGTAGTCCACGTTCAGCTTGCACTCGGTGCGAGCGTCGTATGCAAACACGATGTCGTAGTCGTTGAGGTCGCAGAATGCTTTGAGCTCACCGAAACCCGGAAGAACGGAGGTGTTTCGGAGCTGCGACTTCTGAAGCGTAGCGTCGAACACCAACTCCTGGCGCGTAAAACGCTCAGAAGCAACTCCAGTATCCACTTTTCCGGCTGCCGTCACGTCTGGCAGCTGCTGGTTGTCGAGAACGGTCGGTACGGAGTAGCTCGCGAGCGTAGCGCTCCCATTCACGAACTGCGCCGCCGCCAGGTCTTGGAAGCTTTTGACTTGTTCCACCTGTGCCAGATCTGAGCCGCGAGCGTGCGCAAGCACAAAATCTTGAAACAAGGAGTGCTTCAGCCAACCCAGCATCCACGGAACCACGCGTCCAGTGATCATCGCTTCAAAGGACCCCACTTCTAACGAGCGCGGTGGTGGCTGAGCTCCGACAAGTGTTACGACTTGATCCCGGATGGCTGTAGAAAGAGACACCCGCGCAGATTTGGCCATCGCGACTTCGCTGGAGTATCTCTCGAGCGAGGTGAAGGAAGTGTGCTGGCACGCTCCTGTTGTCGCATCTGATGTGAAGCAATCCATCAACAGAGAGCGCCACATCGGGACGCCGTCGCTCAGGTTCCCTAGCGACACTCGCTGAGTTGGGTCGAGAACTACCCGCGAGAAGTTCGCCCAGACACTCAGCGATGCAGCTGATCCCGTCCCAGAACTGAGGTCATCGCCAAGCGTTGCAGACAGTGGAAACGCCTTGAGCAGATCGCTTGCACTCGCCAAGAGAGGCGATGATAGAGACGACGACAACGTCGACTTTAGAGGCTGGCACCACAGAAACTCCATGAACTGGCGCAAGCTCGGATGCTGTTGCCACGATGCCAGCCAGTTCTTCGTCGCCTGGAGCGCACACGACACATCCGCACTGCTGAGGCTTGCGGACGAGATGATGTTCGCAGTCGAGGTGTCCTGCGAGGTCTGAATCGAGCGCAAGAACGCTACCTCGTCGACTTCGCTCTGAAAGAACTGCCGCCAGAGTCGGATGCCGTCGGGATGCAAAAACGACATCGCATTGGATGGATCCCAGAAGGCAAAGTAGAGCTCCAGAGACTCTTTGCACGTGCTGAGTGGAGTATCAGGAGCACCACCGGATATCGCCACCGTGTTGGCCACCAAGTCCAGCGATGTGGCATTCCGACGAACAGTCGAGTTCGCTGGAAACACAAGTCCGAGGTCGAAGCCAAATCGCAGCGGATCACTTGGCACCGCCGTGTTGTCCGCTCGCCACACACGCAGTTGACTCACTTTGAAGAAAGCAGACGCACTCGGCAGCTCGCGCCACCAGGACGCGATTGTGACGACAGCTTTCTCGTCGTCGATCTCGAACTGCTTTTGCAAGAACGCCAGAGCGATCTTGGTGAAGTTCGAACTCGCCGTGATCTCTTCTTTCATAGAGGACTGAGTGATCGCCTTGAATGCCGTCAGTGCTGTTTGGGTCACGGCGCCAAACTCGTCCAGGATGGAGGGGCAAAACAAATTGACGGCTCCACTCGCCGCGACGGTGCACCACAGCACCTGCGTCGTCGGGTTCAGCAGCGATCCAGGTGTCTGCACACTCCAAAGACTCCTTCTCGATGCTGCTGACACACTCGTAATTGTGAATGGTGCCATCGAAAGTAGGTCTTGCGGTAGACTGGTAGTGCTGCGAAAGCCGAACAGCCGCCCGAGTTGACTCACGAGGTCGAACGTCCCGCCGGTCTCTCCACGCGGGGATGCTCCAGTAGCCCATTGGTGCAAGATGTAGTCTCGAAGTACTACATTCGACTCCCATTTCATCAACCAGGCAGCGATACCCCGCAGCTGGATCTCAGTTAGCGTCGTCTCCGCGACCATTTCCTGGAGCAAAGCCTGACGTTGGTCTGCTGACAGAGTGTACGCCATAGTCGCTGCGCGCTGCACTCTCGCTTCAGCCGGGTAGACCGCCACGAGATGCTCCGAGCTGTAATCGACTCCGTCGTAGATCTCTTTCCACGCAGCAAAGCCAGCCGGAAGGCCGCTGCTCGTGAGACTGGCATCCATCCTCAAAAACGAAAACAAGTTGGCTGCTCGCCACAGGTACTGGGCTTGATCGGCAGAGGGGAGCTTGTCTCCGGCGATCTTCTTCCATTCGCCGCTCGGGAAGAGCTCAAACCCGCCCTGAATGCCGTCTGTCGCGGTGTCCAAATCGACTGGCATGCTGCTCTGAGACAGCCACGCAACTCCCACTCGGCGAGTCGACGCGGAGCTCGAAAGCCACGTTCTCAAGTAACTCTGAACAGGGGAGAGGTCGATCGGAGTCTGCGCACTTGATGATTTGGCCAAGTCAACCCGAATCTCCTCGAGAAGGCTCGAGCGCGTCATCGCTGGGTACCATCTCTCGAGAAACACACTCAAGTTCGTGAACGCGAATAGTGTCGACTGATTCCAGGTCTGAAGGGCGATGTCGATCGGTATGCTAGGAGCAACGGTCAGATTCATCTCGAAACTCGTTTCCGCTTGAACAACAGGAAGGGGTTGGAAGCCGGATCCAGTGTTTGCCGCCAGCTTCGCAAGTGCGGTGTCTGCCATGACACTCAGGAAGTTACATGCTTGGAACTCTTTCATACTCGTCTGGGAAGACACAGTCTGCGTCAGCTGGTTCGTGATCTGGTCTTGCTCACAGGTGATCCACGACTCGTCTACCTCCACCGTCTTCTTCGGACGAATGGTGGCGCTGGTTTCGACAATATCAGGCTTGAAGAACTCCGTTGGACGCGACGCGAGCTGCTGCAGATCGTTGATCGAGTCTTTCAAAGCAATTAAGTAACGAGAAGCAGTCGGAGGGCAGGCGTTGACTGTCGTGACGCTGTCCGGGTACTTCTGGACCACATTCACGAGCATTGCAGTGGTCGGACACTGAGCATACATCCAGTGACCGAGCACGTCGCGAAGCAAGTACTCGCACTTTAGCCACGCTCCGAGCCATTCGAGCACGTGCTGCATCCAGTCTTGCCATCCAGCAGCTCGACACGCAGTCACCAGCGCGGACTTTGCTGCTTCCTCCGCGACCGCGTCAGCGCTTGCTACAGCGCTCGAGACTGCCACCCACAAATTCCATCCATCGTCATGCAGGAAAGAACCGGCTTCTTTCGAGTCCCACAAACTCAGCGCTTCAGGAGGAACCTGGTAGACCGTCTTGTTGTCGTCCGACAGCACGCACGCTTTTGCTGCGCATCCGAATGCCAGTTCCCACCCTCGATGAACCCCACTTCGATACGGCTCGATTTCCAGTTCCATTGCAGCTCCCCGTCGCCATTGATCCAAGAGCGCGTTCCGAATCCAGTCGCTGGAGCTGTGTGCACGGACCCACTGGCGAACTTTGTCTACATGCGCGAGCGACATCTCCCCGCACCTCTCTGTGGCAGATAGCGTCTCGTTGAAGATCGCCGAGCGCGCGCTGCCGCCAACTATCGCTGAGCACGCAGCACTGATCGCGTCGTTGATGGCGCTCAACATTGTTGCGTCGTCTGCTGGCGAAGATGTCGCGAACCAGCACTTGTAGCCATCTAGATTCACGAACGAGAACGCATTCAGCGGTTCCCAAAGCACTCGTGCAGCTGCAAGCGAGATGTGGTCGCCTGCATTCGTGCCCGATGGCACCATCTCGAATCCGAAAGTCATCTCGTCCTTGTCGTCCGCGAGCGATGTCGAGACCACATCGCACGAGAACTCACGGACCACGATGTCATATGTCGAGACTGTTCGCGTGTAGGTGCCTGCTGCTGCATCCAACCTGCACGTGGTCTCCTCGACAGCGAACGACTTCTCCCACGTGAAAAACGGTGAGCGAGTAGACTCTGTCTTGAGAACTGAAGACGACTCGGTCTCCTTGTACGAATCCGCGCACGCTTGAAGGTTTGGAGTGGTCATGAAGGTCGGCGCCGTCGAGCTCACATTTTCTCGCTTCCAGCACGTGCTTGCACGCCACCAATTGTACACGTTCAGAGCATTCAACTCGTTCCTCGACCAGTCTGCGAGCCACCCTGAAATCGCTTGCGCATTCGCCACCGTCAGCGAAGGAATTGATGCATTGTCCACAAGACGCGTGAAGTTGGAAGTGCGTTCACCGTGCAGCCACATGCCGAAGCCGAGTGCAGTGTTCGATGGGTGAGCCGGTACAAGGAACGACACCGAGTTCCTCCGGTCCCAGAGCAGCTCGCGCACCGCCAGAGTCACTTTTGCGTCCTCTCTGCTCTGCGGGTTCATTTCGAACCCGGTCTGATTGCCTGCGATGCCGGGTTCCAAATCGTACATCAAGCATGGCGTTATGGGTAACTTCAGCACAGACTTGCATGTCCCGTCACTCCACTGCCGCATTGCGCGCCGCCACACGAACCCGTCTCGCAGCAGCGTTCGGATCCAAACCCCGACTTCTGTGATCTGCGCTGTTGTGAGTCCCGTGATGCCGTCTTTGAGAGTCTGGATGCTGCTTTCCGTGCCACGTATCGCACCTTGCCATACTGTAAACCCCTGCGGATTGGCAAACGAGACCTCGCTCGTTGCGTTCCACAACTGCTGCGCGATCAGTGCTGTGATACCACTTGTGCTTGCTCCACCTGCGCGAAGGTTGAATCCGCTTTGAACTCCTGCTCTCTCGATGTCTAAGTCGACATTCGGCTCCGTTTGGTCGCTGTGTGCAGTTCGCCTTGTGAACGACTGACGCCAGAACCGTTCTCGATCGCGCTGTGTGATCGCGCTTGTCGCCCAGCCGATCAGATATTGGCGAATGAATAGCAGCTGTGCGCGAGTGAGATAGTCACCGGGCAGCGCGATGTCGTCGTTCACTCCTTGAAGCACATACTCGATCGCCGTCTCATTCATTGCCACCACTTGCTTCCAGATGCCAAAGCCCACGGGAGTCACGGGTGGCTCATCGAGCAGGTACGTCGCCGTGGCAGTGGGATCGTAGTCGATGATCGAGAATCGTTTGTTCGAGACCACCGAACCGAGAATGAGTCTCGCTGCCTCGAGGCTGAGCTGGAGGGTCACCGACGTGGGCTGGAGCTCGAAGCCTGTACGCGGGGTCCCCGTCGGCGAGTCATCGATCCACGCGTCGAAGTCTGTGGCCGTGCTGCCCTGCTTTCGCCAGATCTCCACAGCGCTGCGCTGTGCGTCGTCCGCGCTCACACGATTGTCTGCGATGTCACGCTCGGTGATCTCAATCTTGATGGCGCGCAGGATCAGCGGCACCGCCTCGAGGCAGGACCGGTCGTACACTTCTCTTAGCGTGTACGGGAACGCGATGGACTCGATCTTGAGTTGCAGTGACGATAGCGTCATTGGCACGTGCCGCGTTTGCTGACTCTGGAGCTGCTGCTGAAGCCAGAATGGCACACTTTCAACCTTGAGGCGTCGGTAGAGGTTGTCCAGCACGCGCGGAAGAGCCTGGAACCTCGCAGTGTCCAAGTTCGTCTGCAGGATCTCCGGCAGGAACTCACTGGAGATGTCTTTGTAGACGCCTTCGAGCACGCGCGGGATCATCTCTGTGCGCGCGACCGCGTATGCCCGCACGAGATTGGCTGGTATACTCGACGAATCGATCCGCTGGCGCTGGAGCGTGATCGCGGCTGTCAGCACTTCTCGCTTGGCATGCTCCACTAGTGCGGGCAGGAAGTGCGTCCACGCGCGCAGTTTGGTGTCAGCGAGGAACTCTTCGCGCAAATGCCGCGCATACTCGCCCGTGTGCTTCTGCGCGAACTCGGCGAGCATGAAGCGCTCCGAGTAGCCCCGAGCGCGGAGCTTATGCAGCCTCCGGGCATACGTGGTGTTCACGGTCACGACCATGTCCGTGTCGGATCCATTTGAGCGCTCGGGCGAGAACACATAGTTCGACACGACCTGGTAGCTCACACGTCCGAAGGACGCCGCCAATGTCTCGTCGGCTGCGGTCGGTGTTTTCGACGAGCTGTTGAACGGCGTCGCGACGAATTGCACATTGATCTTGCGCGAGCGCTTCTCGTACGTGTAGGGCCCAAGCTGTTGCACCTTAGGCGACTCGCTGCCTCGTAGCACGCGCGCCCCGTTCGTGAGATTGAAGACGTAGAAGCTCGTGTACACCGCCTCGTCCATCGCGGTCGCAAATGCCGCGCTCGCCAGGAACGGCTGCTGCTGCTGTGTATCGGTCACGTGCCCCGCGGCGGAGAAGAGCAGCGCGCGCTCTCGCGCATGTGCGGCGTCGAGCGACAGCGAGCCGTGAATGACGAGCGCCACACCTGCCGCGACGAGCACCGCACCGCCCGCGACGCCCCACATGACGAGAGACGTTTCAAGAGTGAATGTCGGCAACTTCTGATGCGGAATTCACTCAATTATTCACTTTTCAAGATTTCCAGCCGCAACAAGGATGATGGCGCTACTACAGGTGATCTGCTTCTCCATGGACCGCGTCTTCCAGCTGTCCGAGTATCTGCGGACGCTGCAGCGCCACGTGCGCTTCCGCGGCGCGGCGTGGGATGCGCAGCCGCAGTTCGCGCGCGTGGCCGTCATCTGCCGCTGCTCGAGTCCCGACATCCGCGCACACTACGAGGAGCTCGAGCGCCGTCACGCACCGCGCGGCGTGCGCTTCTTATACGAGAGCGAAACGCGGAGCTTCGCCGACTGCCTGCTACTGAGCATCGCCAACGGTGGGGATGACGACGTCGAAGAGGATGCGACGAGGAAACCGCGCTATGTGCTTTTCAACGTCGACGACGCGTTCTACTTCGACGACGTGGATCTCGCGGACGCGTTCGCGTTCCTGGATGGCGACACTGACACGGCAGGCGCGCATTCGTCGAGTGTGCGCCCGTTCGCGTTCCACGTTAAGCTGGCGCCGAGCATCTGGCGCTCGCATTTGACGAACAAGCCCATGCTGCCGCTGCCTCCGATGCAGACGGTCGTGCGCCGCAGTGAGGCACCTACCGCGACTACTACTGGTGGTAACAGTGCTATTGCTACCGCTGCGCCGATCAAGATGGCGTTCCATGTGTTTGATCCGGCGAGAGGCACGCTCGACTGGAACTACCCGTGGGAGCTCAGCGGCAGCGTGTATCTGCGCTCAACTGTGGAGGAGATCGTGGCGGAGATCCTGGCAACGTTTGGCACGAAAGGCATCAACCATCCGAACCACCTAGAGCTACGCGGTCATCAGGTACTGCAGCGATGGAAGGAGGCACACGCGATTGCCAGACTGCAGTGCGCGTGCTCGCTCTCGCCCAAGATGCATGTCTTCGCGATCAACCAGGTGCAAGACGTGTTCAACAATCGGCTGTACGAAGAAGAGGTGCAGGAAGGAGGCTCGCAAGCTGGGGACATCACCAACTTACTTCGGCTGTACGAGGCGGGCGAGACGCTCGATGAGGCATTCTACCGCAGGAGCCGCCTCTCGAGCGTGCATATTGGGACGCTGGTTCTGAAGTCGCGAGACCCGACTCAAGCTGCCGTGCCTGACCAATCCGCGCAAGCTGAAGAACCCGACACTCCGCTGGTGTCAGTCGTGATTCCCGTGTTCAACGTGGCCGAGTACATTGAACAAGCACTGCTGAGCATCACGAGTCAAACCTACAAGCATTTGGAGATCATTGTGGTCGACGACGCAAGCAGTGACGCGACATCTGATATCATCACACGGTTGCAAGAGCGAGACCCTCGTATCCGGCTCCTGCAGAATGCGACAAATCTCGGTGTGGCTGCGTCGCTGAACAAGGGATTTGGTTCAGCGAACGGCGATTTCGTTGCTCGCATGGACGGCGATGACGTGTCCGTCCCCAGTCGAATCGAACGCCAGCTGGACTATCTTCGCGAGAACCCGCAGGTCGCGATCGTCGGTGCGTCGGTGCTCATTCTGCGCGTGAGCGATATGTCAGAATCCCGAGAGCAGGGCGACTTTGGGCGACACGAGACTGCAATGTACCCGACGTCGCCGCTGGTGACCAAGTGGAGAATGCTGTTCGGCTGCTTCATTGGCCATCCGACCGTGGTGATGCGGCGCGAGGTATTGGATACTCTTGCTGGCGTCCAGCCTTGCGAGTACTATTCGGCGTCTCAAACCTCGAGCGAGGACTACGAACTGTGGCTGCGATGTTTGTACACACATAACCTGGTGATTCAGAGTATGGGCGACGTTCTGGTGATTCATCGAAAGCACGGGAGCAGCGTGTCGAAACTCCGCCGCGAGAGCCAAATCGCCGAGACGCAAGCGATCGCAACGCGGTATATCCAGTCTGTCGCGATTGGACCGAGCAATGATGTCAGCAGTGGCTCCATCGGCTTCTCGACGATCCAAGTGCAGCCACTGTTTGACGTGAACCTGAGCGAGTCTGTGGACGCCTTGAAAGGCTCGATTGAAGTGCTGCGCAGGCTTCAAGATGAAGTCTGTTCGAGATTCAGCAGTTCGTCGAGAGCGGAAGAAGATGAGCGCAAGTGCGAGCAGGCGTACATCGCTCAGGACGCCGCGTCGCGAGAGGGCGAGCTGGCGTTGAAGTCGATGCTGCTCGACTCCATCTCGGGTTCCCAAATGTGGTCGGCGTTTGCGTCGCGACACCCAGAAGTGAGTCGTAGCGCCTTTGAGAAATTGTTCAAGAAAAAGTAAGCAGACTCGCAGGCGGGTGATAACTCCTGAAGCTCGTCGTGATTGAAGGCGCAGCAACGAGGAGCTCGCATGCAACTCTTGTCGACAATCTCTTCGCAGCTCCAGTCAGAAGGCTGAAAGTGTCATGCCAACTGAGACGAACCGTCAGGGCGTTACTATAATTTAGGGCCACAGCGAGCGCAACGTCGTCGGCGTCGTCGCGCAGCGTGAAGCCTCGCGAGCGAGTGAGCCTGCACGAGAGTGGGGACGACGACACCGACGACGAGGTGAAGCGAGGCAGCAGTGCCCATTTGGAGCGAGGTCTAGTGTCGACGTTCCTCCGCCTTGGCGACAGCTTGGAAATGAGCCGGCTTAGTCGAGTGGGCTCGGAGACCCCGGTGTACTTCCCGTCCATTGTCACCGGGTCGAGCAGCCAAGAGCGAAAGTTCACGCCGATTCCGCCCCAACGAGGCCGGCCGAAGAAGCACCAACATGGGAACGACTCGCGAATCCAGCTCGAACCATTGCGTCCCTCGAGCTCCTCCTCCGGCATCAGCACCACAAGCGCAGCTGGTAGCACCCGCATGAGCACCAGTTTGTCGACGGAGCAGATCGACTTGGACGCCAAGATCATGGGCGGTAGCAGCACCACGGAAGAAACCATTTGCAGGTTCCAGGCTCTGGAGGCGAAGATCCAGTTCTACCGACAGCTCGCGTCATTGAAGTTGCGGGACGTCGCCGCGACGGAGCAGACTGTTCTCAAGACCATAGACGCGGTTATTCACGCGTGCGTCACAGCTCTCGATGCCGACTGTATGGCACTCTACTCGCTGAACGAAGCTGCACAGATGCTGCACGTCACTGCGTGCTCGAAAGCCGAGGTGGTCGGGTTTCAGGTCCCACTTGGCAAGTTCTCGATGGGGATGCTGATCCAGAATATCTACCAGCAGCAAGCTAACGAGGAAACCCACCCCCAAGCGTTCGAGCCCGTCTACGTTGCGAATCTTCAGACCCTGGCGAGCTACGACCCAGCATTCGATGTCGACTCTCTTACGGGTAGTTCAACGCGCAGCATTCTCGCGGGTGTCATCGGAGACGAGAACGGGAAGCCGATTTTCGTCGTCGAGGCTCGATGCGCGCGTGACACGCTGTTCTCTGACTCGGTTTTTCGCACTGGAATGACGACGCTCGAGAACATCGTCTATCAATTCGATCTGACGCAAGTTCTAGCTCGAACGATGGACTTGAACGCTTCGCTCGACGAGGTTCTTCAATTGACGATCACTAGCCCGAGCGATATAAGTACTGAAGATGACGACGAAGAGTGCAGCGACGCCAGCGATGCGATCTCAGTCAAGCTGACGAAGAACCTGAACAACGAAGCCGATCCTGAGCTTGAAGAGCTCCTGCTTCAGCCGCCGTCAAATCTGAAGAAGCTAGCAGAAGCAATCTTACATCGCTCCAGCTCAGATGGACTGTGCTTGCTCAAGTTTAGTCCGGACCGGCAATCATGTCAAGTGCTGGTGTGTGCATCCACAACGCCAGATGTGCAGCTCCTCGACATGACCAAGCTGGAATCGTTGTTCTCGACAGCTGAAGCTCCAGACACCAGCGCTATATCTCACAGCGCAGACCCGACCCTACCGCTGTATTTGCGCTTCATGAAGTGCTTCGAGAAAGCGCAGGCGCTCGAGCTGAGTGGTGATCACGGGTTTCTGTCGGCGCTTCCTAGGAGAGACTTCAAGACGCTCGTTTTCGTCCCCGTTCCGACCAACTCGGCGTGCACGTTCACGGGTGTACTCTTCATGTCGAAAGTTGAGCACCACGTGTACGATCTCCGCATGTTGCGACCGTTCACATCTGCTCTCGGACTGACCCTCGCGATGCAGACGCGCGAGAGCGACATGCACACTTCGACGATGCAGAAGCTGAAACTCATCCATCTCTACACCTCGCACTTTGATATCGACATGATCAATGACCCGTCGACGCTCGTGAACATGATCTGCGAGATCGGGTGCCAGACGTTCAACACGACGCGCGTCACGCTGTACGTCGCTGATCCGATCAAGAACGAGCTGTGGAGTCTGAGCACGCTAGGAAGCGTGAATGGGTTGCGCATCCCGTACGGAACTGGCATTGCCGGCATCGTGGCGTTGACTAAGAAGAAGCTGGTCGTACAGAACGCTTACGACGACCCGCGCTTTGACCGCTCGTTCGACATCAAGTTCGGCTTCAAGACGGACTCGCTCATCACGTTTCCTGTGCTCGACATGAACGGAGAGACACTCGGTGTGATCCAGGCAGTGAACGCGAAGCACTTTATGGAACCAGACGCGCACCCGTTGATCGCAAAGTTTGACGAGCGAGTCCTCGACGTGTTCAACCACCTGGTGTCGCACGCGCTGCGGATCAACTCGTCGTTGATCATGTTCGCTAAGGTCCAGGCAGACTATTGGGCGAACCGCGCGGTGATGGACGTCAAGGGTGATGCTGAAGGAAACCTGAAAAGCGATGTTGCGAGTGTCCATTATCTGTTGGACACCAGCGGGTTCGACGAAGCGAAGCGTGTGCCGCGGAACAAGTGGAGTACGTTTGCGTATGCGTGTTGGGTGCTCGGCAAGTTCTTGGTCGCCGGGTATCGAAGGCGCCGCGATAAGAAGAAGATGGGACCAGAGGTCGGCAAGTGGGCAGTCGACGAGAGCGCTATGAGAGATACGAACGAGTTTGCTGCAAGCCGGAGTCGCAGTCGGACAGCCTCGGTCGTTCGCGCGAGCAGAGCCAGCTCGCTGATCAACCGCTGGCGCCGTCTCGCGGTGAGTCCAGCGGTAGACGAAGACGAGTTGCTGAGCAACAGCTTCAATCCTCTCACCAAGTCGCTCGATGAGCTCAAACAGTACTCGTTCAAGTTATTCGAAGGCCTTATGCTGATCTCGACATTCCGCATCGACGAAGATATCCTTCGCTGCTTCATCGATACGCTCGTGGGGCGGTATCGTCCCGTGGCGTACCACAGCTTCTACCACGGCTTTGACGTCGCGCTCAACTCGTACTGCCTTATCCGCAAGACGCCTGTGATCAATGTGATCAAGGAGATTGAAGCGCTCAGCCTGATGATCGCCGCGCTTGGCCACGATGCAGACCATCCCGGCAACGACAACCAGTTCGAGATCGATACCAACTCTCCACTCGCACTGTGCTACAACGACATCTCGGTGCTGGAGAATCACCACGCGTCGACAACTTTCAAGGTCCTCAAGCAGGACAGCTGCAACATTCTCAAGGACCTGAGCGCGAGTGCGAAGGTTTCTGTGCGCACGTCGATCGTCCGGTGCATCCTCGCTACAGGTAACGGGGCAGTCTGGCGAGTTGGTGGTGGTTTGGTTACACTAACAGCAACTCCTTCCTTGCTCGCGCGCTCGTCCAGACATGAAGCACCACTCGCGCCTGATCTCGGACCTCGCAGCGATCCGCGAAGTGGGCGACTTTGAGCAAGTGACGGACGGGCGCCAGCTGATGGCCAACATGATCATTCACGGTGCAGACCTGAGCTCGGTCGCGCGGCCGCTGCCGATCGCGCTCCAGTGGGTCGAGATGGTGTGTCAAGAATTCTCAGACCAGGCGCGCAAGTCGGAGGAGCTGGGCATCTTCGTGCCGCCACACATTGTGAATCTCGAGGATGAAGCAGCACGTTGCCGGCTGCAGGTCAACTTTATCGACTACCTCGTGGCGCCGCTCTGGAACTCGATCAGCACCATCCTGCCGGAGGTCAAGGCCTCGTACGTCGCGAGTCTGCGCATGAACCGCGATTACTTTTTCGAGCACGCGGGGCAGATGTCGGCGCGGCGCGCGACGTCCGTGCCGACAAAGTAAGAGACTGGCGCACGTACTGTTGCAGCAGCGGCGGTTGTGGGGAGAGACGTGGTGGCGGATAGTTCAGACGCGGCAGGGAAGGAGATGGAGCTGCGCGTCGCGTGCTTGCGATCGCTGGTGTCGGACACTACCGATGCGAGCGCCTCTGCGCGCAACATACACTAGCATCGTAACAGAGTACTCCTTTTCATCTCGACTCGCTATCTATCGTAGGTTGCGTTTGCAGGTTCTTCCGGTTCCTTTTCACTCGGCTTAAAGAGCTTGAGAACGACAAAGCTCGCTGTTGGAGACTATCATCGTCACCAGCGAGCTCCTCTGGTACTATGATACCAAAGACTTGGACTAAGATGCGAGGCGACAGATAAGACTCGAAGCCGCGAATCAATGCGCGCGAGGTGCGTCGACTCAAGACGCGAAGCAACAGCAGATGGACGAGGGGGACGGAGCTCGAGGTCGGTGGCGCCGTCGACGCGGAAACGGAAGCGGAGGCGGAGGCGGAAGCGGGCTGGTCGACGAGCGTCGCCATCACAAGCGAATTTGAGAGCAAGAACAACAGCCTTCAGCCTTCAAGTGCTTCCCCGGCACTCGTTGCCACCTCCCGAGAACCCGCGCTCCTCACATCCAGCCCAGTCCCGTCAAGATGATCTACGCCAAGAATGTCTTCCGCGCCATCATCGCGATTTCCGGTGTTGCGAGTGCGGCGCACGCGACCCCCGCGGCGCCGAGCGACACCTGGAACGACGGACACGGACACGGTGCCAACGGTCAAGGACCTCGCAACTTCACGTCGCGATTCATCGACACGCTGAACACCTACGGCAGCGCGGGTGTAGTGGCTGACGCCGTCGCCTCGCCTTCCAACTATGGCAGCAAGAAGAAGGCACATGCCAACGCTCTTCGCGGCGTCGACTCGCCCCGGAACACGTCCAAGTTCGTGATTGCGAGTCCGCTCGGCACGCCGACGAACAGGAAGAACACCCAGACGAGCGTCAAGACGTACCAGCAGACAGCTCCGGTGGTGCAGGAAGCGACAAAGCCGTGTCCGAACAGCGCCAAGACTGCTGCGCCGGCGATCACGAAGAGTGGCAATAGCAAGCAAGGCACTAGCAAGGGCGGTCAGAAGAACGACCCGACCACGCCAACAACTCCGGCACCGACCACAGCGTACGGCGGTAGCAGCAAGCAAGGCAACAACAAGGGTAGCAGCGGCAAGTCTGGCAACGGCAAAGTCGGTCCGAACTACTCGGTCACACTTGCGACTCCGGCTCCAACGACCGCGTACGGCGGCAACGGCATGCACGGGAACAACAAGGGTGGCA
>JAASGA010000598.1:0-15815 GCA_023334105.1 Globisporangium nodosum
AGGAGGCAGCGAACATCGATTCCGGGCACTGAACAGCAGCACCTTGCGGCGGTCGCATCCTGCGCAGACACGGGTTCGCACATTGAGGTCACTTGCTGCATTCAGTCGCACAGCGCCTTGACTCGTAGCACAAGCACTCGCTCCATACGGCCTTCCTTGGTCACATGGATAGTGAATCCACGTTCAACATAGTGAACCCAAGTCACCGCGCCGCTGAATTGTTGCATGTTCGCACCGCGACGGTGTTCTTCAGTTCGGCAGAGGTGGCGCCGTTTTGTTCGTCTGCACTCTGCCTCGACAGCGACGGAGCTTCGACGCAAGCATCAAACGAAGCGGCGTTCACAGCAAAGCACGTTGCGGTGGTGCTCTACCTGATGCAGAGCAATTAGCCGGCATCACACCAACACAAAAATGATGTCACGCATATGAATTAACGTTCGACACGCCATTTTCGGGCATCTCAGCCATTTGTAGCCGAAAGGAGTGTGTTGAGCCCGGATTATGGAACTGTTCTCGGCGCTGTTCGCTGTGTGGTCACACAAAGTGTGGGCCGCCGCCAGCCGCACGCAAATCGCACCATCAGATACCGCTCACTTCGCAAGCCGCGCCGCCGCCAGCCAGCCAGCCACCCGTCCCGCCCTGTTGCAGCAGCAAGCTCCTCTCTTGTAGAGCCATGGTGGACCTCAAGCCTGCGCGCCGCCTCGTGAGCTGGAAGGAGATCCGCGAGCACGCGACGCCCGCCACGGCGTGGATCATTATCCACCACAAGGTCTACGACATCTCCAAGTGGGACGGCCACCCGGGCGGCTCCGTGATGCTCACGCAGGCCGGCGAGGACGCCACCGACGCCTTCGCGGTCTTCCACCCGTCGTCCGCGCTCAAGCTGCTCGAGCAGTTCTACGTCGGCGACGTCGACGAGGCCTCGCGCGCCGAGGTCGACGCCGAGCCTACGAGTGACGAGGAGCGCGCCCGCCGCGCGCGCATCGACGAATTCATCGCGTCCTACCGCCGCCTGCGCGTCAAGGTCAAGGGCATGGGCCTGTACGATGCCAGTGTGCTGTTCTACACGTGGAAGGTGCTGAGCACGTTCGGCATCGCCGTGCTCGCGATGGCCATCTGCTACTTCTTCGACCACTTCGCGCTTTACATGCTCGCGGGCGCGATCATGGGGCTCTTCTACCAGCAGTCCGGCTGGCTCGCGCACGACTTCCTGCACAACCAGGTCTCGCCGAACCGCACGCTCACGAACCTCCTCGGCTGCCTCATCGGCAACGTCTGGCAGGGCTTCAGCGTGCAGTGGTGGAAGAACAAGCACAACCTGCACCACGCCGTGCCCAACCTGCACGCCGCGCGCGACGAGGGCTTCATCGGCGACCCGGACATCGACACGATGCCGCTGCTGGCGTGGTCCAAGGAGATGGCGCGCAAGGCGTTCGAGTCGGTGCACGGGCCGTTCTTCATCCGCAACCAGGCGGTGCTCTACTTCCCGCTGCTGCTCTTCGCGCGCCTGAGCTGGCTCGCGCAGTCGTTCTTCTACGTCTTCAGCGAGTTCTCGTTCGGGTTCTACGACCCCGTCGAGTTCAAGCGCGCGGAGAAGCTCGGGCTTGTGCTGCACTACATCTGGCAGGTCTCGATCCCGTACTTCTGCAGCATGAGCGTCTTCGAGGGCGTGGCGTTCTTCCTCATGAGCCAAATGGCATGCGGCATCCTGCTCGCGCTCGTCTTCAGCATCGGCCACAACGGCATGTCGGTCTACGAGCGTGAGACAAAGCCCGACTTCTGGCAGCTCCAGGTCACGACCACGCGCAACATCAAGGCGTCGCTCTTCATGGACTGGTTCACTGGCGGCCTCAACTACCAGATCGACCACCACCTCTTCCCGCTCATGCCGCGCCACAACCTGCCCAAGGTCAACGTGCTCATCAAGTCGCTCTGCAAGGAGTTCGACATCCCATTCCACGAGACGGGCTTCTGGGAGGGCATCGGCGAGGTCGTGGACCACCTCGCGGACATCAGCAAGGAGTTCGTGACCGAGTTCCCGGCCATGTAAGTGGCGCGCGCGGCAAGAAGGTTGGGACGATCGGCTGTCGGGTGGCGTCTGCACGCCTTCCTCGCAAGGCAGTGGACGCTCTTGACACCTGGCGGTCCGATCACCGGTTCCCAACTACTGACTGCTCGGCTTCCGCTCTCTGCTTCTCCCCCCGTCGTCGCCCTCGCGTGTGGCGTGCATGTCGCTCTCTCTCTTTGCGCGGTGGCGATCGTTCCGAACACGTCGGCTCCGCTTCTCTAAGACATCTTCCAATGGATTCGCATCATGAACCGAACTGCAGGAGCGAATTGGCTTACGAAGACGGCTTACATGGGCGTTGGGGTGTGGCTGGTGGTCGCGCCGCTGCATGAAAGCATGCTGTGTGTGTCGTGCCTAGTTGTCCTCTCGCTGCTCGCTCACGTGTACCGCAGCTGTGGACGCGGCGGCGGAGGCGGTGGCGGCTGGCGCGCTCCGCCGGCGCTCTCGGGCGCGAAGCAGAGCTGCAGTGTGAAGGTCTTGCCGTGCTTGTCCCAGTTGCTGAAGAACTTGCCCTCGCTCTTGTCCACGTCGACGTTCGGGATCTTGAACGCCACGGTCTCGTACGGCTCGCACGCAAAGAGTAGGTACTGGAAGTTCTTGTCCGGTGCTTCCACCTTCTGCTCGAACGCCGACATGAACCGGTGGCGCGGCTGCAGCTTCGGGTCGTGGTCCGGGTACGCGATCTGGAAGAGCAGCATGCGCGCGCCCGTATCCGGGTCGCGCTGCTTGGTCACCTTGTAGCCCGGCAGCCCGATCTTGAGCGCGCGGGGCCGCGCAGCAGCGGCGGCGGCGGCGGCGCGCGCCGCGTGCAGGTTGGCGGTGGCGGCCGAGTTGGCGGCGTGCGCGGCCTCCTTGGCGGCGCGGCGCGCCAGGTTCGTCTGGTGGCGCTTGCCCTGCGTGTGCGCGAGGTAGTTGCCTTCGTTGTTGTGCAGCGTGAGGCAGAGCTTGCACTCGTACGAGCCGATCGAGTTCTTCATGAAGTACGGGTCCTTCGCCAGGTCCACCGTCTCGAGCGCGAGCTTGCGCAGGCGCTCGCGCCGGTCCACGTTCGCCTGCGTCCCGGACGCCACGCCGCCGGCGCCGGGCTTGGAGCCCACGCGGTTCTGGAAGTCCATCGGCGCTCGATCTCGCGGTCGCGCGCTACTGCTGGTGCTGCTGCTCTATCGGCGCCGACCACCTGCGCTGCTCTGCGCTGCTTGGCGCGACTCGCTTGTTCAGATGAAGGGAGGAAATTCATAGAGAGCAAATCGAGGGAGAGATGTACTGAATCACTGCGGAAAAGTACGAATATCCTGCATTATCGCACTATTGCAGCATCCAGCATGAATGGAGCACGATCACCTGGATGCCTATCGCATGTCGGATCGGGGGCGTGCACATACATATTCAAAGCGGGAGCAGCACAGGGAGACAGCGAGAGGAACGGGCGGACGGACGCCTAGCAGCGAGCCGGCGTCAGAGATCCATGTCCTCAATGTCGTTGCTGGCGCCGACCACTGTCGACGCGCCGCCACTGCCGCCGCCATCACCAGACCCGAATCCGGGAGCCGGCTGACCTGTGTGCTGGAACGCCAGCTTGCTCGGGTCGTGCAGGAAAGCGTCCGTTTGCGCTGCTCCGACGTTGAGGATCACCCAGACCGGGTCCCCGAAGAACCCGTGCGGCCCGCGCAGGCGCCAGCTCCCCGCGAACGACCCGGCGGCAGCGGGCATGCGCAACGCCGCGTGCACGTCTATTCTCTCCTGCGGCGCGGCGGCAACCTGGATCTGCTGCGGGCCGCTGAAGCTCTCGCCCTGCGCGAACACGAGAAACGTCTGCTCCGGCCACGGGTGCTCGCCCGGGTTCACGAAGCTCCACACCTGCTCGCACGCATCCATCCGTCCGAGTTCATTCGTTCAGCTCTTTCCTGTAACCACCACCAAAGTTCTTACATGCACGCGCGCGTACCATGTTGACGTCCGCACCAGGCGGGAAGATCGCGCTCTGCGACGGCGCCAGGTCGCTCACGAAGAGCGCGCTGGGCAGCTGCACGGCGTCACCGTCCTCCATGTCCAAGTCCTCCACCGCGCGCATATCGCCTCTGCCGTCAACCGCGTCTTCGCCACCACCATGTCGCGTGCGGCTGGGCGCGAGGTCCTGCGCCTCCATGGTCACCAAGTAGTTGTTGACCGCCACCTCGACGTTCCAGTTACACGATTCGAGGAAGAACGTGGCCGTGTCGTGGTCGATCTGCAGCAGGTACGCGAACTGGTCCACGAGCTCGTCGTGGTCGCTCGTCGTGATGCTCTGGAACATCTGCAGCAGCTCGTCCGCCATGGTCGCTGTGGCGTCGCTCACTCGCTCGCTCACTCGGGTCGGCAGGCAGGCAGGTAGCACCAGCTCGAGCGCTTCGAGCTTTTGGATTTTGAAATATGAACATGAATGTGTTCTCAGAAATCAAAAATCCTGGCTTTCGTCACTACCAGCTGTTCAAACAGCAGGATTCCACTCGCTTTTGTGCCCGGCACTTTTTTATCTTCGATTTTCTCTTCATTTTTGTAGTCGCGCCAACCGCAACTCAAGTCCACACTTATATGGTTTTCAACAGCCAACCACACAATTCCATTGTTGGTTTCCGGCAGCTGGTCGCGTAAATTTCGCGCCAGAGATCCACAGCCGCCCGTTTAATACCGAATACCGAAAGGGGGGCGAAAAAGCGCGATTTGTCGCCGAGAGCTCGAGCGCCGCTGCCGCCGCCATCGTGGGTCGCATCAGCCGCCAATTGTCCGCGGGGACCTTCCGCACCAAGACCCCCGGTACGTCGCCCGGCCTTCTTCGCCGTCCCTGTCGCCCTCCACCCGCCGCTCGCTGCCGATCTCGCCCGCCAGCGGCGCCGCTTCTTCTTCTTGGAGCTTCCCCACCGTTCAAAAATCGAGGGGAGGGGCGACTCTGCTAAGTGCGGTTCCCGCGCGCGAGGTCATCCCTCCCGCGATATTTGCGAGGGAAATCGCGGCGGCGAGCGAGCGTCGGCGGCCGATGGACGGTGGGTAGGAGGGAGGGGAGGGAGACCCCGCGCGAATGGCACGCTGACTCACTGGCTCGGTGCATACTTGCTATACAGATGAACCAGCGAAGCCGCAAGCGCCCCAGTCCGCTCTTCACGTGCGTCGTCGCTCTCTCATGTGCTACTGCTATACGCGGACTCACCCTCGCGAGTGTGTGTATACGTGTATACATGCGCAGATGGTAACGACCGCATCAGACGCGCGCGCCGCCGCGCGCGAGCATCTCGTCGCGTACAAGGAACTCCTGCTGCAGTGCGTTCTTTTTCTGCTAACTGACCGCCTGGGACGAGATGACGGGGACTGACGCGCGCACGCGATGGTGGCGCAGGCAACTACAGGAGCAACGCGAGCTACTTGCGGCAGCCAGTGGCGACGCCGAGAGCGGGAACGCGGACACCGACGAGCTCGCGAAGGAGGCGCAGGCGACAGCTGAGGACGTTCCCGTAGTCAGCGCGGAGGACAGCGAGACGATCAAACACACGGTGACGCCGCCGCTTACTGCTGCTGAATCCGGAAGCTCCTCGCACAGACATCGAGAGACGAACGGATTCCCAAGTGACGACCAACGGGCGAAAGCTGCAGCGGAGACGCCTGCCGTCGAAGCACCGACCAACGACCAAGCTGAGGGCGGAGACGACCGCGCGCAGTTCACAGCTGCAGCGGCGGCGTCAGAGTACACTAGTCGCCACGCGGCTGCGGAAGCCAAGTTCGGGGCAAATCACGCCAAGAGCGCGAGCGTCTCAGCCGACAACGTCGCCAGGAAGAAGCGGTATCGCGAGGGTTTGGGCGCTGATGCAGCGGCGGCGGCTCTGGAGAAGTACCCGATGGCGAAGCGCGTCGTGCGGACATCCGTCCCGTCGAAGAAATATCTCGACAGTCGCCGCGCGCAGGGCTTGTCCAGCTCTCCTGTCGTACAGCCGGTGCTGGTCGCAGCGACAGCGGGATCTGACGGTCAGCCACAGGATGTGTCACCGAGTCACCGAAATCCTTCTCGGGAGCTATCCATGGAGCAGATCCACGGCGACTTCGAGAGGCATCTGCGCGACTCAGTGCGCCTTTCGTCTGAAGTGAGTTCGCGGACGGCGTCGACGACGCGAAAGCGGCAGCTGCCGCGCCTGTCGACGCCTTTGCGACAAAAGATTCACTGGGACTACCTTCTCGAGGAGATGAAGTGGATGGCGACCGATTTCTCGCAGGAGCGGAACTGGAAGCGTGCGATGCAGTTCCACCTGGCGAAGGACGTGATCGTCGCTCAAAACGCCGAGCGCGTCCGGCAGGAGAAGGAGAACCGGCAGCTTGCTCGCGAGATCGCGTCTCAAGTGTCTGCGTTCTGGCGGTCGATGGAGCGAATCGCTGCTCGATCGCGCGTGCGGTTCGAGACAGCGAGCGGGGAGGACGCGAGCAAGGACGGGGAGGCGCAGGTGGCGGAGATAGAAGCAATAGACGAGCAGGCGTCGTCGCAGGATGGGGACGAGGGCGGGGTGGTGCTCAAGTACAAGACGATCGAGATCGCGAGCGGGTCAGCGGAAGAGACGCTCGTGCGACTGGCGAAGGAGAGGATGAAGAAAATCGTGAGCACTGGACGAAAGAGCCGCGAGGCGATGAGCGTCAGTGCGAAGGGCGAGGCGGAAGCGTTGAACGGTGTGTCTCCAAGCGAGGACGCGATTCGTGAAGTGCAAGCGCGAGCGAGCAGCGCGACAGGCGGGCGAACACTGTTGGCGGCTTTCCAAGTCATGGCGCTTCGGTGGATGCTCGAGCTGTACACCGCTGGGCTCAACATGTTCCTGAACGATCAGCTCGGGATGGGGAAGGCGGCAACAATCTCTGCGTTCCTCAGCCTGATCAGCATTCTCGACTCGCACGCTGCGCCGTCGTCGCCGAAGACGAGCGTGCTCGACCGATCTTGTGGACCCCATTTGATTGTTGTGGCAGAAGAAGAGCTGCACAAGTGGCAATTCAACCTGCGCGTGTGGCGCCAGCAGTGGCGAGTCCAGCTGTACGAAGGCACAGCAGTGCGCCGGAAGCAGCTCCAGCGCGAGTGGCAGACGAAGAATGTGTCGGCTGACGCGGCTTCGAGCGGACAGTTCCTGAACGAGTCGGAGGGCGAGGAGCTGTGGGAGGAGGAGAAGCAGCCAGTGTTCTGCGTGCTGTGTCCCGTGAACGCGTTCGTGGAGGATCAGGAAGCCTTTGCTGCGTTCGGCAGCTGGCAAATGTTCGTGGTCGAGAGCGAGTTCGACGAGCTGTTTGACGACTCGCGAGCTGTCGCCGCCTTGCTCCGCATCCCGCAGCGACGTCGGCGAATCCTGTGCAACGGTCGACCTGTCGAGAGCTGGAAGAGCGTATCGTTGCGACACCAGTACGCGGAGTTTCTACTTCACGATGCGGAGAGCGCTGACTGGCGCTCGGATGTCTGGACGCAGTTCCTGCTTATGGACAAGTCTTGTGCAGCTCGAGCGATGCAATCGTGCGGAAAGACCTCGAGCTCAGTGACGTCGCTGCTGAAGTCCTCGCAACAAGTGGAGAGTCCGGACCACGTGGGTGCATTGCTTGTCGCAATGTACTGTCTGGCCCTTCGACGCGTCCGGAGCGAGGTGGAGGTGCAGCTAGGGAAGATCGAAGAGCAGAGCGTGAGCTGTCAGCTCAGTGGTTCGCAGATGACTCAGTATCGGAACGCTATCGCCGGCTTCGCGTCGTCGCTTTCGACTATGAACGAGCGCGAAGAGCGGCTGGAGATGTGGTTGCAGTTGATTCTCCGTCTCCGCGTGATCTGCAACTGCGTCGACATCGTGAACGACTTCGACAAACTTGCGCTCGCGGATATGCGCATGATGCTCAACTGTTCGGCGAAACTGGACGCGCTGTCGTCGCTTCTGGCTCGGCTGGTGACGAAGGAGGAGAAGCGGGTGCTGGTGTACTGCCAGTTCAACGGCATGTTCCCGATCCTGGAGATGTTCCTGACACTCCTCGACGTGACCTTTGTGCGTGTCTCCGGCGACGCTCGCATGCAGCGAAGAGCGCTGTCGCACTTTGCGGAGAGATCGGTGGTGAAGGTGGCGTTGGCATCGACTCGGCTCTCCTGCGCACACGGCACCCGAGCAGTATCGGTGTATGGTGCAGATGCGATCGTCGTTTTGGACAGCGATTGGAACGCGACTTGCGACGCGAAGCTTCGTGCGAGTTGGGCGAAGATGGCAGTCGGCAAAGAGGTGTTCCCGGTGTATCGCGTGCACTGTGAGCAAACCATCGAGGCTTCGTTGTTGCGCGTCGGGGCGTGCTTCAGCGAGAAGGCGATTGGCGAGATGGCACCGCAGGAGCTGCTCGCAGTGCCATCTGATCTGCTCGTTGGCGCCGCACTGGAGAAACCGAGCTGGTGGACGAGTAACGCGACTCCCGGCACGGCTGCGGCGAACGTAATCGCCAGGATCGGGACGGCTGCGCAGGAAGTCGAAGCAGGCGAGAAGTACTGCGGTGATGCGGAGGAACTGGGCACCCCGCTGCTCGTGGACAATGTCGACTTGGACGCGGAGGAGCACTTGCTGTTGTCGAACACGGATGAGCTGACGCCCGTGGAGTGGTACGCTGTTGACTACGTACATGGTCTGACGGACAAGAAGCGCGCGCACCAAGGAGGGGAGCCATCAGGACATGGAAGCATGGAAGACGAGCAAGTGGGCGAAGGATGGACAGAGGCGCATACATCGAGCAGCTTGCGAACGTTTGACGAGCTCGCAGCACTCGAGAACACGCGCCTGTGGCAGGACGGTGATGCGCAGCAGCAACTGTTCTATCAGATGCTCGACTCGCAGGAGTCGTTTGCTCCGGTGGATGAGGCAGCAGTGGAGAAACTGTTCAGCGTGCTCCGCTCGAAGGGAGCAGAGGCGCACCACACCCTTTACTCCCCACCTCAGCCGCCGAGTGCTGATGAGAGGGAGGTGTTCTGCGAGCCCGGGTCGACGGATGGGAACCAGATGATGTTCCACATATCGTACCGAGTTCCAGCACCACCAGCGCCAGCTGCTGTGGTAAAGATCAAGGGCGAACAGCAGTCGGAGACGCCAGGAAAGCTCGTGAAGACGAAGAAGCAGCGGGCAGCGAACGCCACAGGCACTGGGCTGATTGGTCGTCCTCCCGGGACGGGTTCGTTGTCCGCTGGAGTCACCGGCGTGAAGCGCAAGTTGGACCAGAGTGGAGTCTACGCTGGCTCGAAGTCTTCTTCGACGAAGGAGCAGCGTGTTGATCAGGAAGGCATTCCTCTCGCTGATGTCGCCGAGTTCGAGGACGACGACTTTTGGGGAGACACGAACCTGGACGCGCTGGACTCTGCGTCGTGGGACGACGCGTCCGTGCTCAGTGGCATTCTGGGACCGGCCGTCGATTCAAGCTCTGGCGCAGCTGCGAGTGGAAAAGCAGGCGGGGCGAGTGCCAGTCAAGACGGCTCTGGCGCAGGTGCTCAGCGTACTTCGACAAAGAAGTCGAAAGGGACGGCTGGAGCTGGTGCGAGTGGGGCTGCGAATCGTGTGCGAAAGGGCAGCGTATCGTCCGATTCAGGTCGCGACGGATGGACTCCTCAAGACGACATGGTGCTCAAGAAGCTGTTCGAGCTGTACGGCTCGAACTGGACTCTGATCGCGCAGGTGTTCAACTCTACGACTGCGGTATCGCGCTTCACCTGCAAGAAGCGCACGCCGCGGCAGTGCTACGATCGGTACGGGAAGATCATTTCTGTCAGCTTGAGCACGTCGTCGGGAGCGAACGCGTCGTCTGTGAAAGATGGCAAGATGTCAAAGAACACCAAGACAAGCGGAAGTGGGATTATGGTGCTGTCGTCGGAGATGCTGGACGCCCGAATCGGTCTTCCCGCGGACGAGCTGCTGCTGGTTTTTTCGACGCGGAACTCGTTGCCCGGTCTTCCGCCGCCGTCGATCATCAACGTGCCGAACCTGGTGGAGATGAGTATGCGGAAGAAGAAGTCGCAGAAGCAGCAGTCTGCAGGAGAAGCTGGCGGCGGCATGGACGATCTCAAGTCGATTCGTAACTCGTTCGACGCGATCATTCAATGCATGAAGCGGAAGACGACACCTCCGCCGATCCCGATCCCTACACCTTCGGCTGCCTCAGCAGACTTGAGTACGAAGGCGTCTCTCACTGCGGCTGGCGCGGCGTCGTTCACGCCGTCTCCGGCTTCAAAGGCGGCGAAGACCGCGGGCTCATCGTCTCAAGCGCAATCAGCAAAGACACCCGTCACGATCCAACCGCCGCACAAGTCACACACGGACATTCTCTCGATCTTACCACCGGGAGCTGTGACACCGGACGATGTGATCAAGCGCAGCAAAGAAGTCGCGGCTGTCCAAGCAGCAGCGGCGGTCGCTTCGGTGGGTCGAGACCCGTCGTCTCTCGCTGCCGCCGGAGACGCGATTCTCGGTGCAGCGTTCGGCTCTTCTTCGACGTTGAATCGGAAGCACTATGCGGCCAACGCCGTGGGAATGGGAGCAGCGGCCAGTCCCGGCGCAATGAACGCTCGAGCCCAAGCAGGCGGCGTTTCGATGGCGCCCGGCGTTCCAGGCTCGAAGATGCCGACTCCAAACGCGAACATGGCATCTTCGGGTCCAGCTGCGAGTGCATCGTCTCCGGCGTGGGGCGACATGTCAGGGCTGCAGCACATGGCTCGAGGTGTCGGCGGAGCGATGAGCACAATCGACTTGAACAATGCGAAAAGCGCTGGGCTAACTCCCGGCGCTGCAGGGTTGGGCAATGTCGGTGCGGGGGCGGCAGGCTCTGGCGGCGGTGCTGTCAGCGGCGGCGTGTCTGGCAGCAAGGCGCCGCCGATGCCTGTGACGACATCGACACTGCTGCATGTGCTGGACCGAATGCCGGAGATCAAGAACAAGATCCAGACGATCCTGAATCGCAATGACTGTTCGGAAGCCCAGAAGGTGACGATGATCGCCCGCCTGCTGAGCAACACGAATGCGATCGCGAACTCGACCGTGCTGCCTGCGAGCAGCGTGAACGCGACGCAGTCACCGATGATGAGCCACCAGTCGAACGCGGTGTCGGTGGTGTCGAGCTCGGTGATGCCGCTGAGCAGCGGCGAGACGTCGACGAGCGTGGCGGCGGGCTCGAGTGCGGTGATCGACTTGGAGACGCCGATCCCAATGCCAGCGTCGCTCGCGTCGACGCCGACTGCGAGCATCCACTTGCCTGCGAATGCCGCTCTGCTGATGGAGAGCTTGGCTTCGAGTCCGGTCTCTACGCCGAACGCATTCCCCCCGAACCCATCGCAGCCCTGACGTGAGTTACTCGAGGGACCGACTGCCTGGTGGTCGTTGTGCAAAGGATGGAGCTGAGCCGTTCGTCATCGGTGGACGAGCGCACCGAGTCATGTTCCTCGCAACACGCTTGGCACGAAATCGCGCCAGAGAGCCGTATCGTGCACTTTGTGAAGACGAAGTCCGTGTGCCACGCCAGCACAGCAGAGCCTGTAGGGACGGACTCTAGTTGCGTTGACCAGTGACAGTTGTCGAGGCAGCGCCACCCCCAAGCCAAGCTAGCTAGAGCCGAGTCAAGGGCACTAGCCCGATAGTAATAGTAGACACCCCGCCCCACCCATCTTGCGCGAGCCCTCTCTGCCTTTTGGACGCGCGGACGCAGCAACGTGGATCAGTACGCGGTGGTCGCGAACGTGGCACGCGCCGACTCGATTGGCGTGGCGCTTCAGCGGAGCATTCTCGTGATCGAGATAGACAGGAGTTGATTGACTCGCTGGTGGAATTGCAATGCGCAAACCGACACAACCATGAGAGCGTGGGGTGAATGCGAACCCGACAGATCGTCAGCGATCTAAAGCGACTCCGTCTTTGCCTGGCTACATGCAACCACGCAGATCAGAGGCGCGAAGCACAGCAACGAGTTGCCAGGTGATTATCACGCCACCCCAAGCAGCAAAACGTAGGTTGATGACGAGTCACGATGCGCCAGTCTTATTCCTACTTTATATTGCGATTTGTATGAACCAGACTTGAGCAATACGATACACTGTGTTATCTTGTGAACCATCTTCCACAGTGTCGAAACTGTGTAACACAGGTTGCGCTTGTCGCATTTCAGGGCAAATTCGTGTGGCAACTTGGCTAATTTAGTCATTATCAAAACACGGTGCGCTAACTGAATCTGTTTTGTAAACACGGTGAAGTGTACTTTGAACGGTTGAGTCATTCCACTTGTTTTCTTCAACTTGCACTTGATTCCCACCCTCTTCTGTGAATTTGGTTCTATACCGAAATGCTACTGCCATCACCTCGCGTGATTAGACGGCTCGCTGCTCCGTCTCTTATGACCGAGCAGCAATAGCCAACCGCGTCAGCAGCAGCTCCGCCAGAAGCTACCGACGCACCTGCGCTGCGCTCTCACTCTCCACTCACTCGCGAATCTCCGCTGCGCAACTCAAGCTCTAGCGACCGACCAATCGCCAGTCTCCTGTCACCAGTCGCCATGCAGCGCTCGTCCGTGGTTGCCGCTCGCCTTGCGCGTGCTGTGACCGCCGCGCCGATGCGCCGCGCCTTCGCTTCGCAAACGGCACCTGCCAGCGCGCCCGCCGCCAGCACCTCTGCGAGCGCTGCGAGCTCCTCGCCGGCGCGTGCCAAGAGCACGTACACGGGCGGCTTCGACGTCTTCAACCAGGGCCGCCGCATGCTCATCACGGGCGGCACGGGCCAGATCGGCATGGAGCTCGTGCCGTACCTGCGCGCACTCTTCGGCGACAACGCGGTCGTCAACTCGGACATCAAGTCCTCCGGCCGCAAGGAGAGCGGGCCGTTCGTCTACTGCGACGTGCAGAACAAGGACTCGCTCGCGCGCATCGTGCTCGAGAACGGTATTGACACCATCGTGCACATGGCGTCGCTGCTCTCGGCGCTCGGTGAGAAGAACCCGCAGCTCGCGCTCCGGGTCAACACGCGCGGCATCGAGAACGTGCTCGAGATCGCCAAGCAGAACAACCTCAGCGTCTTCTCGCCGTCCACGATCGCGGTCTTCGGCCCGTCGACGCCCAAGGACGCCACGCCCGACCTCACGATCATGCGCCCGACAACGATGTACGGCATCACCAAGGTGCACCTCGAGCTGCTCGGCGAGTACTACCACGACAAGTTCGGCGTCGACTTCCGGTCGATTCGGTACCCAGGCATCATCTCGTCCGAGGCGTGGCCCGGCGGCGGCACCACGGACTACGCGGTCGAGATCTTCTACGACGCGCTCAAGCACGGCAAGTACAAGTGCTTCCTGGCGCCGGACGCGCGCCTGCCGATGATGTACATGCCGGACTGCCTCAAGGCCACGATCGCGCTCATGCAGGCGCCGAACGAGTCGCTGACGCAGCGCGCGTACAACGTCACGGCGGTGTCGTTCACGCCCGCGGAGATCGCAGCGTCGATCAAGAAGGTCATCCCGAGCTTCGAGATCACGTACGAGCCGGACTTCCGCCAGCAGATCGCCGAGACGTGGCCGCGCTCGATTGACGACAGCGCGGCGCGGACAGACTGGGGCTGGCACCACGACTACGATCTCGACGGCATGGTGCGCGACATGCTCGAGAAGCTCGACACCAAGCTCAAGCGGATCGAGGCCGAGAAGCAGACCCAATAGATGCAGCAACTCTCCACCACACAACCAACTCTCCTTAACTCGTCAATGCAGTCGCGTCCCCGAGCTGCGGAAGCGGCGCGAGGGTGTGCTCTCTGCAGCGTGTCTTCGTGAAGGTTCTTCGTTGTGTGTGGCTCTGTCGATGTCGTTGTGCTTCGCGGCGACTGGATCCAGAGGTATGGAGCTCTCCTTGAGAACTCACGCACGAACTCGAGACACTCGAGAGAGAGAGAAGAGCAACTTGACCACCTTGAGCGGCTTGAGCTTGAGTATCCCAGCAGTAGTGCTTGTGTTCGTGGAGTGATAGACAACGAAGTGGTCGTTCCTGATTCTTAGCCAACTGAGTATTCTGATCCCAAACCTGAGGATGGACCGGATCTTTTTGTTTCGAATAGACGCCCGTGACCGTATAGTTCTTTCGCGAAATGAAGCTGCGCTCATCGTCGCAATCATAAAGAAGCAAGCTCAGGCAGGAGCTCAAGGCGGCAGCAGCAGCAGCAGCGAGAGGAAGGCGATGGCGGCGTACAAGCCGACGGTCGTGATCGACAATGGCACGGGGTGCGTCGCTCGCTCCTCCCCCTCCCCTGCCTACCAGCGCGCTCCCCCTCTCTAACGAGCCTACTCACCTCTGTACGAACGCTCACGCGGCAGCTACACCAAGATGGGCTACGCCGGCAACGCCGAGCCGAGCTACATCATCCCGTCGACCATCGCGGTGGGCGGCGCCGACTCGAACACCGTGCGCAGCCGCCAGGGCATCGACGACCTCGACTTTTACATCGGCAACGAGGTGCGGTTGGTACTCGTACTCGCTCTTGTGGGTGCGGCGTGTGACACGTGACGCGCTGTGTGCAGGCGCTGGAGCACGCGTCGACGCACCAGGTGAACTACCCGATCAGCCAGGGCATCGTGCAGAACTGGGACAACATGGAGAAGCTCTGGCAGCGCTGTCTCTTCCAGTACATGCGATGCGAGCCGGAGGAACACTACGTGCTGCTCACGGAGCCGCCGCTCAACCCGCCGGAGAACCGCGAGGCCACGGCCGAGATCATGTTCGAGACGTTCAACGTGCCCGGCATGTACATCGCCGTGCAGGCCGTGCTCGCGCTGTACGCGTCGTGGCCCAAGATCAAGGACCCGGCGCAGCGGTCGCTCACGGGCACGGTCATCGACTCCGGCGACGGCGTCACGCACGTCATCCCGGTCGCCGACGGCTACGTCATCGGCACGTGCATCCGGCACATCCCGCTTGCCGGCCGCGACGTGACGCACTTTGTGCAGAAGATGCTGCGCGACCGCGGCGAGCAGGTGCCGCCGGAGGACTCGCTCGAGGTCGCCAAGCGCGTCAAGGAGATGCACAGCTACGTGTGCTCGGACGTCGTGAAGGAATTCAAGAAGTACGACCAGAAGCCCGACAAGTTCTTCCTCAAGTACTCGGACCTGCACCCACGCACGAAGCAGCCGTGGGAGATCGACGTGGGCTACGAGCGCTTCCTGGCGCCCGAGATCTTCTTCAACCCGGAGATCTTCTCGACGGACTTCACGACGCCGCTGCCGAACGTCGTGGACGAGGCGATCCTCAAGTGCCCGATCGACACGCGCCGCGGGCTCTACAAGAACATCGTGCTCTCGGGCGGCAGCACGATGTTCAAGGACTTTGGCCGGCGCCTGCAGCGGGACATCAAGCGCCTCGCGGACGAGCGTCAGCAAGCCAACCTGGCGCTCCACTCCAAGTTCACGCAGGCGCACGCGGAGGAGCTCGAGGTGAATGTCATCTCGCACCGCATGCAGCGCTTCGCCGTCTGGTTCGGCGGCAGCATGGTGGCGTCCACGCCGGACTTCTACCGCGTCTGCCACACGAAGGCGCAGTACGAGGAGGAAGGTCCGCGCATCGCGCGCCACAACCCGGTCTTCAACGCGCCCATGTGAGCCTCGTGAGCTCGGGCGACTGCCAAGACACCGAGACACTGGGATCAGGTTGAGCTCATCAAGCGAGCGAGCGACGACAAGTGCGGCCTCGCGCTTCCTGTACGGTCGAGAAAGAGAGAGAGAGAGAGAGAGA
>JAASGA010000599.1:0-15808 GCA_023334105.1 Globisporangium nodosum
CGGAGACTGCGGATCCGAGTGTGTAAGCTTCGTGTATGTGAGAGTAGACAAAGTATCACGATTCTGCCTTGCATCGACGAGAGAGTTCAAGTTGCTATGTGCTGCATGTTTAGGTGTTCTATTGGGCTGGATACACCTTTGTCTCAAGTCGAGCTACGGGTGCAGAAACATCGTCCATCAACTGCGAACTTCCTGAACGAAATATGCGCTCAGAGGCAAAGGCAGTGTCTTGAAGAATAAGCAGCCGACACAACGCAAGTTGTGTAGCGAGGTCATCCTCATGTCATGCCAGGGTTCTTGCTCGCTCTCGTTTGGTGCTCATCGAAGTCCTCCTCAAGTTAGGTGCGATTTGCGCCATCCATGAACTTAACTTGTCCTGTAAGCCAATCAGATGCATCTTTCCATCTTTTTTATCGCACTTTAGCTAGCTTAAGTGCGCATTATGGCTCTGTTGCTTTGGATCTCTCTCACTTGTCAAGCAGAGATACCGTGCCACGAAGGGTACAGCGATCCGTCCGAGCGCCGCCGCCGTCGCCGCCGCGCCACTCCTCCCGTCACCACCACCAACTCCTTCTCCGCATCCGCTTCCACTACTATGAGCGCCTCAACGCCTCCGACCCCGCGCGCGTTCGACGTGGAGCTGCACGTCAAGTACCTCGTGGGGCTCAAGAACCAGAAGGAGGACTTCGAGTCGTGCATGATCGAGCACATGCGTCTGAGCGGCATGTACTGGGGCGTCGGCGCCATGGCACTGCTCGGGCGCGAGGCTGAGATGGGCCCGGAGGAAGTGGTTGCGTGGGTGCTGCAGTGCCAGCACGCGGACGGCGGCTTCTCGGGTAACGTCGGCCACGACCGCCACCTGCTCTACACGCTGCACGCGTTGCTCGTACTCTCGATGCTCGGCGCGCTCGACCGCGTCGAGAAGGACAAGACTGCCGCCTACATCGCGTCGCTGCAGCAGCCGGACGGCTCGTTCGCGGGCGACGAGTGGCTCGAGATCGACACCAAGTTCACCTACTGCGCGCTCTCGGGGCTTTCGATTCTCGGCCGGCTCGACCTCGTCGACGTGCCCAAGGCGGCGGCGTACATCGACACGTGCCGCAACTTCGACGGCGGCTTCGGCAACATCCCCGGTGCGTGCGTGCGTGTCCGTGGTGCTGACGAGCAGTTAGAGTGACGCTGACTAGCGCTGGTTGACTGGATGTACGGCAGGCTGCGAGTCGCATGGCGGACACATCTTCACTGCGGTCGGCGCTCTCTCGATCGCCCAGTCGCTCGATCAGGTGCGACGACGCCAGTACCCTGCCACTGTCAACCCATCTAACGCATGTGACTCTCGCTCTCTCGCTCTCTTGCTCTCTTGCTTACTATGTACACAGTACGTCGACGACGAGCTGCTCGGCTGGTGGCTCTGCGAGCGCCAGTGCGACTCGGGCGGGCTGAACGGGCGGCCGGAGAAGCAAGCGGACGTGTGCTACAGCTGGTGGAACATCACGTCGCTCATCATGATTGGCAAGCTCGACTGGATCAACAAGGAGAAGCTCATCCAGTTCATCCTGGACTGCCAGGACCTGGACGACGGCGGCATCGCGGACCGCCCCGGGAACGTCTCGGACGTGTTCCACACGTTCTTCGGCATCTGCGGGCTCTGCATGCTCGGATACTTTGACCGCGAGAAAGCGAACCACCCGGAGTACGCGGCGATCCGCCAGGTGCACCCAGTCTTCGCGATCCCCGAGGACACGGCCGAGAAGCTCCAGCTCGCGGCACAGATCATCCCTCCGAAGACGCTCTCTTGATGAGGGCGATGTTGCCACTCACAGGTGCATGCGCGTGAGATCAAAGGGTGAAGCAATGCACAGCATCCACACAGTCAAGTGTATGTTCATGTGCGTGATGCCTAGAACGGAGCTGTGTGATCACGAGTGGAGCCAACGTGTGTGTGGATTGAGTGAGCAAGTGTGAGGCGACCAACTGACTCCCTACCAGATCCCGAGCTCTCCACGACAGTCTGCGTTGCGTGTGACAGCGCTGGCGTCCGCGTCGCTCGAGTACTGCAACCTTCCGAGTCCTGGCTTCCTCATGGCCGCTCTCTCATGAGGGCAACTCAGAGCTCCATCGGCTCCGCGTCTTCGACAACGATCGGGAACGGCTCGAACTTGGAGCTCAGCACGTCTGAACGAACACACACGATGGACCATGAGTACACGAGTGTCGACACCCGCGAGCTCGGAAAGCACACACACACACACGTACGAGTGGCTCCGCGCGGGATATGGGTGACGATGTCCCGCTTGATCAGGTTGCGCAGCTCCGAGACTTCGTTCGGCTTGATCGAGTTGATGTCCTGCACGACCTCCACCTTGCCGTTCACCCGCTTGATGATCGTGATGTCCACGTTGCTACCCGAGCCGAGGTCGTTGAACACACCCGCGAGGATCGCCTCCTGCACGAGCTTCTTCGCCTCGGCCTCCTGCGCGCAGAGCGACAGAGAACAGTCACGTATGTCTGTCAGCGAGTGCGTTCGCCCGCAACCAGCAAGTCCAGCACCACCAAGCGACGACGTACAGTCATGCCATCCTTGTAGCCGTGCTCGAAGATCGACATGGCCGCGAGGCTGCCCGAGCCCATCGTCACGAACGGGAGCTTGTCCGTGCTGCCGTGCGGGTACACCGTGTAGAGGTGCGGACCCGTGACGTCGACGCCGCCGAGCACCAGCGCCGCCGAGACGTGACCCTGGTACTGGAACAGCATGCGCTTGAGCAGCGTCATCGCCGTGGCAACGCGGGACTGTGTGCCAGTGTTCTGGGGAGCAGCCACCACAAGCGACCAAGCACAGACGATCAGAACTCCACGACACCATCACTCTGTCACGTGCGATAGCCGCAGACACTTACCAGTCGGTGGAGCTCCAGCTGCGACGAGATCAGTCCTGTGATGACAGAAGCATAGCGGCGGCAGTTAGCACCCAGCGAGAGGACTTTACGCTGCACCCTACACACCAGTGGTGTTCTCCGTGTCGGCGGCCGTGCCCGCGCCGCAGCAGTAGATGTTGGGCGCGATGTAGTGGATCTTCTCGCAGTTCTTGTCCATGACGGTGCTGCCGCCCGTGGACCGCGTGTCGGCGCCGAGCACCACGCCGTCCTGCGCGTCAACCCAGCGTCGTGTTAGCTCGCGTACGTCATAACGCCAGACCCAGTTCCAGGCAACACACGCACACACCTTGTAGACGACGCCGACGATAGTCGTGCCGGTCTTCATGGCTTTGATCTTCTGCGCGCCGCTGCCGCCGGCCGACTGCGCGAACAGCAGCTCATTGCGGCGGCAGTTGTCGAAGTTGAAGCCGCCGTGGAGCGCGTCGTCCGAGGGGAACGCGTCACCGAACGTGCTCTGCGTGCGGCGGAAGTCCGTCATGGCGCTAGAGGGCGATCGAGAGGGAGGTGGCGAGCGCGATCTTCTCGAGCTCGAGCCTTTATGCTTGGGAAGCAAGCAAGCAGACTCGATATCCAAAACGCGTAAAAACGTCGAGGAGGGGAGAAGCTATTTACAGGCGTAATTACGGTGAGAGCAGTACAGTCTTTGCTTCATATAGAAGAGCGCTCTTGTATTAAAGTAGTAAAGCTCTTCCCTGTCCAAACCGATCGAGGCTATCTCGTTTCTTCGATTAGTAGCCCCGTCTCGCGACTGCCAGTCATTTGGCGGGCATACTGAAACCAAGTGTGCGCGCCGCTGGCCAGTCACTCGCGGCCAATCGCACAGCCGCTGCTTCCGCCTTGTTGCCCACAGAAGCAAAAGCATCAATAGCCATGGTACGTCTGCGCCTGTGTGTGGAGATGAATGAATGCACGCATGCGTCGCGGCTGCGAATGAGCGCGCGCCAGGAGCGCTCGGGGCCGAGTCCGAGCCACCAGAGAGAGTGAGGGAAGGGAGGGAAGCGACGTGCTGGAGATGATCGAGCGACCGGGAACGAGTAGATCAGCAACCCACATACGCAACGAACGACCACCAGCATGAACAGCAGCGTTCGGTAATCACGAACGAGTGCAGCAGGTCGGAGAAGCAACAGCGAAGATTCGGCGGCAGCGGAGGCACATGACAGCAGCGACGCGATCACCGCGGAGAGCGCGCTTGGCAGGCTATGCTGCGAGCCGGCTGATCCTCCCTCCCTCCCTCTCCTCCCGCTCTGGTCTCGGCGACGACAAAGAACCCGAGCGCGCGCTCACAGACGCGCTGCACTTGACGAGCCACCGCAAAGACTGACCGAGTGGTTGTGGTGCTGCGCAGTCGCTCGTCATCGGACCGGACTTCCAGCACATCCTGCGTATTCTCAACACCAACGTTGATGGCCGCCGCAAGGTATGGGTCGCTATGACCGCCATCCAGGGTGTGGGTCGCCGCTTCGCCATCATGCTCTGCAAGAAGGCTGAGGTTGACATCAACAAGAGGTGCGTCTACCTTGCGGCTGATCGTGCGTCCCCGACCATACTTCAGCGTTGGTGCTAACACCTTGCTGCTTCCTTCCTTCTCCAGAGCCGGTGAGCTCACGAACGACGAGATCGAGCGCATCGTCGCGATTATCCAGAACCCGCTCCAGTTCAAGATCCCGGTGTGGTTCCTGAACAGAAAGAAGGACTACAAGACGGGCAAGCACTCGCAGGTGGTGGCCAACAACCTCCAGGGCAAGCTCCGTGACGACCTCGAGCGCCTCAAGAAGATCTAGTACGTACCCGTTGCTGGCGAGGGATCCGCGGTCGCTACTGGCTGTTGCTGCTGGCTGTGTCGACCATCGTACTGACACTTCCCTCTCTCTCTCTTTCTCCAGCGCTCACCGTGGTCTTCGCCACTGGTGGGGCCTCAAGGTGCGTGGCCAGCACACGTGCACGACGGGTCGCCGTGGTCGCACGACGGTCGGTCTCCTCGACGGCAAGAAGTAGACGGCGGCTTCTTGCCACTGAGCTCCTCCGATGGTGTTCACGAGCGAGGATTGCTGCGGCGCGAGGCTTGCGCCGCGGCGGTTTGCCTGCTTCTTTTGGTCCGCTCCCGTGGGTCACGGTTAAGCAAATGAACAGTTGCTGCTGCTTCGACATGGCTGCCTTCATCCCCCCCACTGTCGTCTTCGCGTCGTCTTCGCGTGTCACGACCAGCTGATCGCTCTCGGTCGATTTAGTGTCCAGTCTTCCGACGCTATGAGAGCATTGAGATCGGATCGCTGTGTTCACGACAGTGTTCATCATACGTCGCTGGAGCAGGTAGCTTCCAGTTCCATGGATGGCAATGATACCAAGCGCTTGAGTTCGTCCATGTTCATTAGTTGTAAGTTACAGTTGGTACTCGTAGTCTATCGCGAGGCAACCAGACTCGCGCGTGCTCCTCACGCCACTCTCCGCAAAACTGTCGGCGCTCACGCGATGCAGAGCGAGCGGAAGCCGCCGATGCCGACCTCGAAGATGCGCTTCGTGCCCAGCACGCCCATGATCGCGCCGCTCACGCCCACGACCGCGGCGATCAGCAGCACCACGAACGCCGCCTTACGGTACCTGCGGATCAAGTACCCCATGCCCAGCTGCCCCAAGATGCCGGCGAAGAAGCCCACCATGCCGTGCCACAGCGCGTGCTCCACCGAGAGCGTGCCGATGATGATGAACTGCACGGTCGTCGCCGACGCCGTGAACAGGATCATCGACGACGATGTCGCCGACGCCACCTGCGGGTGCAGCCCCATCTCGAGCAGCAGCGGACCCTTCACCATGCCGCCGCCGATGCCGAGCAGACCCGCCGCGAGACCCGCGAGCGTGCAGATCGCAGGGTACTTGATAATCGACTCGCGGTCCCACACCACGTCGCCCTTGAGATACTGGAAGCCGGCGGCTTGCAGCTGGCGGTGGAAGCGCACGATCTTGAAGCCAAAGTACGCGGTCGCGGCCGCGAAGAACGGGAACGACACCGCGATGAGCACCCAGTAGCCGAACCCGCCGCACGACAGGCCGACGATGCTCGGCGCGCCGTGGCCGCCCTTCATCATCGAGAAGAGCACGAGCCCGACCCACGTCAGCGAGAGCACCGCCAGATCGCCAAACGGCACGCGGTTGCGCAACACCGTGAGCTCGTCCACGCTGCGCGTGGGACCCGCGCTGCTGATCGCGAGCTTCTTCACGCCGGCGTTGATGAGCGCCTCGTCCTCGCTGCCGTCGTCGCTGTCCACGTCGTCTTCCGTGTCAACCGTGCTGTTGCTGGCGATCTATCGGACACACAAGCAAGCGTTAGATGTGGGACCTCTCTCACATGACAAGCAGCCATCCAAGAGCCACCCACGCACCACTCGGAGCTCGCTCTCCTGCGGGTTCGAGAGCGTGATCTTGACGTCGCTGGACGGGCGCTTGTACGCCTTCCACTTGAGATACGCGAGCGCCACGACCTGGAACTGCTTGAACTTGCTCTCGTGCGGCAGCAGCTTCCAGTACGCGACGACGTCGCCGAGCGTCTTGGCATCGGCCGCGCCTTCCTCCTTCCACATCGTGATGCCCTTGGCGTACGTGCGCAGCGCGGTCTTGGTGAGCAGCCACACGATGCAGACCGTGATGAGCCACTCGGGGAAGACCGCGTTGAGGTTCACGCCGATGATCGTGCCGGCGAGCGTCATGGGCTCCATCATGAGCATCGTCTCGTAGTCGATGAGCGGCCGCGCGCGAGAGAGCGGGTGGCGCGCGCGCGCGTTGAGCAGCATGCTGGCGATGGCGCTGCCGAAGATCGTGGCCTTGGAGAGCGGGATGGCCTCGTGCGACGAGAGCCCCATGACGAGGATGTAGAGCGGCACGAGCAGCCCGCCGCCGCCGAGCCCGGAGCCGGCGGCGAGCACGTTGGCCACGAACGCGGCCACGGAGCCGCGGATCTCGGTGCTCGAGAGCGGGAAGAGCTTGTCGTCCTCGCATATGCCGCCGCGGCAGGCCGAGTCGCGCAGCCCGTGCGCGAGGCAGTCGGCCGTGGCCTCGCACGCGACGCTCTCGTGGATGTCGAGGAACGTCTGCGTGTCGTCGTTGGGCACGTCCTGCTCGTCATGGGCGCTGGCGGCGTGCGCTGCTGGCAGCAGCAGCACCAGCGCCAGTAGCAGCAGCGGGAGAAGGAGGCGGGCAGGCGGCGGCATGAGGTGGTGGTGAGAAGCGCGAGGTGGAATGCGCATTGACCAGCAGCCGCCTGGTGGCTCCGTCATGGGCGCCGAGCCAAGTGACCCGTTCCGCCGATGTGGCTCCAGGCGATTGCGTGTGGCAGCTTGAGAGCTCCAATCGGAGTCGCATGGTTCGCTGAAGTTGCCTTTCTCGTACCGTGGCTGTCTCGCAAGTTGCAACACTGCGAACTGGCGTGTGTGAAGGGTTGCGAGATGAGAGGGGGGCGACGGTGACTCGCGGCAGTCGCGCACCGCGATTCGTTGAGAGAGCCAGCCACTGAGAACGCGAGTCAAAAGCGGATCGATTCAGTTTATGAAGTAAAAAAAGGCGACCAAGAAGTCACTTTCGTGGTGACCAGGGAGTCATTCAATCACCTTGCAACATGAAAGCAGGAACAGTGAACCTGAACCTGTATGCATCCCATCTCGTTGTTCGCTCTTTGCTGCCATCCCTCTTCGCTATCATGAGGACGCGCTTGAAACGTCCGCGATTCGGTTCAATGTGGTCACGTCCGACTCGCGGGCTGTTCACTTCAACATGGTATCTCGGAGATCGCGACCTGGAAAGTGGAGGATGGACACACAGACCTCCAGAGGATGTAGACGGACACTCCGCACACCTGCCTACGCGCTCGTGAGCTCCTTGATGCTCTCGATGCTCATCGCGACGGCGCTCACGAGCACGACGATCGCCATCGAGAAGATGACGAGCGACGGGCACCTGTACCGCTGCACGATGCGCAGGAGGCACATGTGGCCGACGAAAGTCGCGAGGAAGCCCATCGGGAACATGATCGCCGCGAAGCTAAAGTCCAGCGAGCCCACCAGGATGTAGTTGACCGATGACACTGTGGCAAGCGCACCAAGCACAGCACACAGTGTTACCCACATCGTTCACTCGACCTCGACATCCATCCTGCAATAACACTGCACGTACTCGCGCTGGAGAAGAGCACGGTCGTGGCGGTCATCGCGGACGCCGCGGACGGGTCGATGCCGATCTCGAGCAGCAACGGACCGTTGATGATCCCGCCGCCGATGCCAAACATGCCCGCGATCATGCCCGCCGCGATCGAGAGCAGCGGGAAGTACCGGATCGAGCTGGGCGTCCACTGGATCTCGTCCTGCGACAGGATGTAGTATGGGTTCTGCTGCCGGTGGAACGTCTCCATCACGTTGCGCATCGAGTAGTTGATGAAGATCATGAGGAAGATCGACGGCAGGAAGACCACGAGCAGGAAGAAGAACGACGTCTGCGGCACAGCCATCTGCAGCAGGCTGAGCGCGACGATGCCGAGGAAGAGTCCGAAGAGCATCCCGACCTTGCGCCACGGGATGTCCGCGGTCGGCTCCTGCACCGCCGACAGAGGGTCCTGCGCTGTCCCGAGGCGTCTCCCCCGCGACGACGCGCCGATCGGCGGGAACGGAGCTGCGCGCGGCAGGTCGCTGCTGTTGGCCACGCCCAGCAGGCGCGAGTTCTCGCTCCCGCGGGCGCCGAACTTGCTCGGGAACCACCACTCCTGGCGGCCCGCGCCGATCGCCTTCTGCAGCGTGCGTACGCCCGTCACAACCAGCACGATCACCAGCAGCACGCAGAGCAGCCACGTCGGCGCGAGTCGGTTGATGAACGTGCCGAAGCTCGCGCCGACTGCAAGTTCGTTAGCGACAAGCCGCAGCGAAGCAGTAGCCTCCCCACCCACCCACACACACAAGCACGAACGCACCCAGTAGCATGGGCTGCATGACGAGGATAAAGTCCCAGTCGATGAGCGGCTGCGTCGAGTGCTTGCGCGCGCGGCGCACGTTGATGAGCAGGTTCGCGACGGCGCCGCCGACGATCGTGATGCTCGAGAGCGGGATCGCGGTCTTGGCGTCCAGCTGCATGACGAGGATGTAGATCGGGTCGAGGATGCCGCCGCCGCCCGTGCCACCGCCCGCTGCAACGAACACAGCGAGGCCCGCGAGCGCGAGTCCGAGCACCTCGCGGTGCGAGAACGCGGTGGCGTCGCTCACAGTCTCGAGCGGGAGAGCAACGCTGGCATCCGGAGCCGATGTCGACTCGGCGGCGGCAGCTGTCGCGTTCGCACCGCGGAGCTCCTGCGCGGAAGCGACGGCGAGCACCAGCAGCAGCACGAAGAGCGGCACGAGTGGGCGGCGCATGGCACGCGGCGGCATAACGAGTGCTCGGGTCTGTGAGGCAGGCGGCAGCTTGAGCTTGAGGCTCAGGCTATGGTGAGACGTCGCAGGGTTCCGGATACCGCGCTAAAGATTTCGTAGTCTTTTCCGGTGCCAGTCGCCGAAGAGGTCTCTGTGTTGTCACGAGCGCGGCGTCGAATCGGAACGAGCGCTTGCCGGCTGTCACAGCAACCAGCCGACCAGTGAGTGCTCTCAAGCGTGATGCGGATCAGCAGGTTGTAACATGCTCGCGGCTTCATGATACGATGCATGACGAAGGTAGTGGGAACAACGGCGTTCTCTTCGCTCCTACATTAGGTGTACTCACTTGGTGACATGCATATCAGTCGATCAGTCTCGCCTTGCCTCGCCTTGGTTGCTCGTTCACCCGCTCAAGATCTACCGCTTCCGGCTCTTGTTGATCTCGAGGATGATGGACTGCAGCTCGATGCACTGCTCTCGCATGAGCTCTAGGTCGTACCGCAGGTTGCGGTTCTCGATCTTGAGCATCGAGTTCTCGTCCTCGAGGCTGCCGCTCGAACTCGACGTGCTCCCGCTGCCGCGGCGGTTCATAAAGTGCTGTGCCTTGAGCGACAGACTCTCCACGCGCTTGCGCCGGTCGCCGCCGTTCTGCATGTCCTTGAAGCGCTCGATGGCCGACCGCCCGTCGCTCTCGTCGCCAAAGCCCTCGTCGTTGTCCGAGTCGTCGATCTCGTCGACCCACTCGCCGCCGCCGTCGCTCTCGCTCTCCGAGTCGGACGAGTCGTACTCCACCACGGGCTCCTCCACCTCCGTGTTGATGTATTTCTTCCACCCGCGCTGGATGCGCACGATCGCGCGGCGCTGGAACCGGTACTCCTTGCGCTCGAGCGCCATGCGCATCACCGACTGGATCTTGATCGCAGCCACGATCTTGCGATGCAGCCGGCGGCGCTCGATGAACCCGAGCGCGATCTTCTGGATGCACGTCGACTCGTAGTACATAAAGTCCGACTTCATCGCCTCGAGCTCCTCCATCACGCCGTTCTTGAAGTAGATCAGTGTCTTCCCCATCTGGTACTCGAGCGGCGACTTGCGGCCGATCGAGCTCATGAAGATCGTGCACGTCCGCCGCACGTCCGGGCTGTGCATCGACGGCGGGAACATGATCGCATACCGCGTCGCGAGCTCCTGCGGCGTGAGCCGGCTCGGGTACCCGGAGCGAGTGATGCGGATCGCTTCGATCACACCGGCCGACCGCAGCTGCTCGACCACCATGCGCTTGTTGAACTCGGTCGGACTCTTGTTCGAGTTCGGCTTGATGCAGCGGATGTAGTGCGTGTTGGTCGCCGAGATGTTCTCCATGAGCTGCGTCAGCGACACCTTGAACTGCGAGCCCAAGCTCTTCATGCCGGCCTTGTTGCGCGCGCCGCCGCTGCTGTCGGCCGACGCGTCGCTCTCGTCGAACAGCTCCACCAAGAGCCCGACGTCGCTCGACTGGATCAGGTCCAGCAGGTCCTTCTGCAGCGTGTCGCGGTGCTTCTCCATGAAGCCCACCGTCTCGTACGTCACCGAGCCCGCATAGTGGTTGATGATGAACTGCGTGCGCTTCACCTTCGGGAAGTCGATGTGCGGGTTCACCTCGGCGCCCTTCTTCTGGTGGTTCGTCTTGATCTTGTTCACTAGCGCCTCCTCCGTGCCGCGCGCCTGCCGCAGGTGGTCGTTCATCAGCGCGATGATACCCAGCTTGCCGTCGATCACGTCCACGATGTCCTTGTTGTCCTGGTACTGGATGTGGTCCCACTGCAGTCCTTCCCGGATGTACTCGTCCTCCACGGTCTTGAACACATCCGTCGTGAACTTCTGTTGCAGCTTCTCGTTCGCGTAGTTGATGCAGAACTGCTCAAAGCCGTTCTGCATGAAGTCTTCGAAGCCGAAGATGTCGAGAACGCCGATCTGGCCGTGGATCAAACTCTCGTCCGAACTGATCGCGAGGTTGATCTTCTGCACCATCCAGTCGAACATCTTGGAGTAGATCGTCTTCGCAAGCGCGTCGCGGTTCTCGACAGCCTCGACCGGGTCCATCGGAACGGTCACCGCGTCGTTGCGCGTGATCACCGTGCGGTTGCACAGCGCCTGCTCGATGCTGCGCGTGGGCACCGCAAACATCTTCGCGACCTTCGCCAGCGCGTCCGAGCTCGAGATCCGCGACCCGCTCTCGCCGCTCTTGTCGAACTCCACCTCGCCGAGGTGCATGATACCAGCAAGGATCTGGAACAGTACCTTCTGATCCGACGCACTCAAGCCAATCAGCGACAGCGAGTTACGCGTCCCAGCGAGCCACTTGCTGTCGTCCATCCCGTCGATGCTCATGTCCTTCAGCGCGCCGGTGTACTGGTACGTGAACGACGGATCCAGCTGCAAGTCCTGCAGCTCGCGGCTCGACAGCCCCTTGAGCATCTGGTAGAAGATGTGGTAGTTGCGCTCGCCCTCGGCGATCGACACCACGCGAGACTTTTCGAGCAGATACGTCTCGCACTTGGCACCAATCAGCTTCCCGCGGTCGTTGAACTGCAGCTGCGTGAACTTGCCGAAGCGCGACGAGTTGTCGTTGCGCGTGGTCTTGGCGTTGCCGAACGACTCGAGCAGCGGATTCACGTCAATCACCTTCGCGATCGTCTTGTCCTTGCGGCCACCGGCGACATTGGCCAAGTGGTTCATCACGATCTTCGTCGTCTCCGTCTTGCCCGCACCCGATTCGCCACTCACGAGGATACTCTGGTTCATCTCGTTCGACGTCAAGTGCTTGTACGCAGCAGTTGAGGTCGAGTACACGTGCGGCGGCAGCGAGTCGCGAGGCTTGCGAAGGTATGGCTCGTGCAGGTTCTCTCCGTAGATGTTGTCGATCCACTTGTACGGGTTCACCGCGATCACGATTTCGTTCGTGTACGTGTCTGCACAAGAAAACAACAAACACCGTCAGGCACAGTCACGACGACACACACATACACCTTTCAGCACACAGAGAGGACAGTGTACGCACATGGCTTGGAGGCTTCGAATCGCTGCTTCAGGTTGAACAGGATCGACGGCTCGTTCAGGTACCGAAGCAGCCGCATGTCCTCCACACCACCCGGGTTGTCCTGCAGGATCGCGACCGGCAGCGACTCGATCGCCGTCGCGGTCGGACCAGCAACCGCGCGGATCGTGTCCGGGTCCTTCAGGTCCACCACTCGCCTCTCCGAAGTCCCGTCGTCCAGCGTCGCCTGGATCGTCACCTCCTTCGTGCGCTCATTGTACTCGACGATCTCCGACAACAGCCACACCTCCTCCTTGTCAGGAACGTAGCACTGCACGCCCGGCACAATCAGGTTCTGCTTGGCTCCCGCCGCACCTGCCGCCTGTCGTCGAAGCTGTTCTTCTTTCAGCAGCAGCTGCTCGTTCATGAACTTCTTTCGCTTCTCCTCCAGACTGAACTTGCTGCGGATGCGCCGACGAGCGGCAAAGTACGTCCCGCGCTTTCGGATGAAGTTGCCGCTTCCTGTCGACCGAGGAACGGTCTTTCGCGGAGTGAACGGGAACCTCGACGGTCGGAGTGGCGCCGCTGGTGCGGCGGGCGCAGCGGCCGGAGCACCCACAGGCTTCGTTGCTGAAGACACCTTTCGACCCTGCTGGTTGCCACCCGCGTACGGGTTGAACCCTCCGATCGACGGAGCCTTCTTCCTCGTCTCCGCTGGCGCCTCCGAGATGCTCGGCGCGATGTTCGTCGACGCCAGAAACGCCGCGAGCTTGTTCTGCGAGGAATCGGAGCGCGTCTTCACGGCGCCCGTGGACGTCGGCTGCTTCATCATGAAGTCCTTGAGCTTGTTGTTGTTCTCCACCGACGGAGATCGGGTCGCCTTCGTTACGGGGGACTTGGGTGTGGAGAACGCCGTCGGCTTCGACGCTCCCTTCGGAGAGAAGACCGCTTTCCGCTTCGCGAACTCCCCATTCGAGTTCTGCCGCGCGCGGAACGACGGCGTGGACTTTGGCGCGGGCGCGGGGGCTGAACTGCCTCCAGTTCCACCTGCCGTCGACGGCACCGACTTCATGAACGCCGACAGGTTGGACGTCGGCGCTGGACCCGACGCTGGAGGCGCCGGGGTGGCTGCCGGAGGGTTCGTCTTCATAAACGCAGCGAACTTGGAGCGCGCGTCGGCCGGCGCGCTCGCGGGCGGCGGCGCCGGGACGCTCTGCAGCGTCTTCTTGAGCTCCCGCGGCGGCGTGCTGGGGCTCGCCAGCTTGTTCGCCGGCTTGTTCTCCTTGCGCGACGGCGTTCGCTTGAGCGGCCCTGCGGGTTTTGACACGTGCTGCAGTGGCGCCTCGTGGGACGCCGGCACCTGCGCCAGGAACGCGTTGAGGCGCGAGTTGTTCCCACCGCCGCTGAGCGTGCGCGTCTGCTGGCGCGGCGGCGACCGTGGGGGCGACGGTGGCGGCGAGAAGCTCTTGGGGGACGGGCCGCCGACCTGCGGTGACATGGGCGGCGTGGTCCCGCCGAACTGCGGGGACATGGGTGGCGGTGTAGCGGGCGACATGGGCGGCGTGCCATCGTCGGTCGGCGGCGGCGGGCTGGCCGCCGGCTTCTTCTTCATCGAGAAGAAGTTGCCCTTCATGAACGCTGTGAGCTTGCTCCCGCTGCCTGCCGCCGCCACCGGCGGCGCCGCGACGGGCGTCGCCGGCTTCTTCTGGGGCGATGCACCGTGCGAGCTAGTGCCGGACGCCGTGTCCGAGTCCGAGAGCGGGTTGCCGTCGTCGTACGAGGCGCCGTAGAGCAGCCCGCCGAACTTGTCGAAGAGCAGCGAGAGCGTCGCGAGCACCGCGACGAAGTCGTTGCCGTCCGCGAGGTCATCCGGCTGGAACACGTCGGCGTCCGCGAGCCCCTGCGCGCGGCACCAGTCGGCGAAGAGCCGCACATTCGCCTTGGCGTGGAACACCGTGTTGAGCCGGTTCACCTTGAGCTGCGCGTGCGGGTCGAGCGCGTTCGCGAGCTGGCAGAGCAGCTGCCCGTCCTGCAGCACCACCGAGAGGTGCTCACCGTCGTTCGGCTGCTCCGTCACCTGGCAGATCCACTCCTGGAGCTCCTCGGCGCGCCGCATGTTTGCTTGGCTGCTGCTTGGTACACGGCGCTCTCACTTACAATCGTACAGACAACTCGCAGTCGCGGAAGGCGGCGTCGTTCGCCTCGGGGGCGCCCTTCACACCTGCTGCGCGCGCGCGCCGCGAGAGAGAGAAAGAGAGAGATGGGCTCTTATACTTCGCGCGAGGCGCGCGATATGCTAGTGACTTGCGGGTTTTCGCTTACAAGGCGACCACGACGAGCCAGTTTGGTCCCGCTTTTTTCTGAAGGAGAAACGGACGGCTGGAAAGTGCGACGAAGAGTGTCCATTGTTGTAGTTAGAAAATACTTGAACTCGTTAGAATGTGGCTTTCTCAATGTCCACAATGCTTCGCTGAGCACTGTTCATTTCAGACCGAACAGATGGCCAGTAAAATATTATCCGGATCCGGATAAAAGGAGAGTGAGTTTTGGCTCGAATTCGAACCCATTTGCTTCAGAGCAAAGCATGGTTCTGTGCGACTGGTTGGCACTGCGGGCTGCAGTTCTTCACGGTATCGACATCCTCGTGCTGCATCAGGAGCGAGTTGCTGGTACGCCCAAGCAGATTGGACGGCGCATTCGCCATGCTAACGACCCCTTGCCTTTCGTATTGCAGTGACGCTGCGTTGTCGTCCCGCGCATCTTCTTCCAGACAACAGCGAGAGCGTCTTGCCGCCGATAGTTCTCCCGCTCTCTCGCTCTCTCTCTTTCTCTCTGTCTCGCTTGTTGTTTGTTGTCTCTCGCAAACGGTGACGCACTCGTGGGTCGCAGATTCGCTCGACTTGCAAGTCGGAACTTCTCCACAACGGCGACGACGACGACGGCGACGGCGGATGATCGAGTGGCAGGCGGATCGCCAGGTTGTTATCGCTGCTTGGTGATACTGCCGCAAACTGCTGCTTGATGCCGCAAACTGCTGCTCGGTTCCTAGCGGGAAGGATGAAGCGTCCAGAGAAATGAAAGGCAAGTGAGCGCTGGCGCGTCCTACAGCAAGCGCTTCACCGCGAAGCTCACGAGAAGCCAAGTGCATGGTCTCAATACATGGCCAAATATAAAGACAGCATCTCCACGTGGGCCTTTTGCGCCACAAATCCGAAGAGGAACTGCAGCAGGACGCCGCGGTGTTGGCATCACCGCATCAAGCGCGCGCCGAGACCCTAGGGTGGCGGCAGCAGGCTGATGTTCTTCAGCAACATGTTCTTGGCTGCGTTGACATCGCGATCTCGAACGAGTCCACACGAGGAGCAGCGGAAGGTGTCGTTGCCGCCGAGATGCATGTTCACGACGCCGCAGTGCGAGCACGTCTTCGATGTGTATTCCTCGGTGCAGTCGATCACCTGGCCTCCTGTCCGCGC